>DWHP01002769.1:0-14076 GCA_018247895.1 Parnassius honrathi
GGAGACCCCAACTTCCGAATGGAATGGTTGCTTCAATGATTGGTTCCATCGTATGGAAAAATGTGTCAAATTTCGCGTAGAATACTTCGAAAAGCAATAAATACATTTTTAAATAGTGATGTTGTGTCACTTCTTTGATTCCCGAAATTTTCAGTGCCGCCCTCGTATTAATCCTTAACTTTACCATATATTTATTTCAAAATTGACGCTGCAATATTTTCGGCATACCGGAGCATCTTGCTAAGCCATTTGAGGTAGCGTAGGCCCTTAAATGGAGATACGGAGACGCCCCAATGACGCTAAGGTAGAGGTATAGAACCACGTCATTGATGCTATAGTAATTGTACTGAGGCGCGTCATAAACGCTAGGGTAGAGGTACAAAAGCGCGTCGTTAACGCTAAAGTAGATATTTTATTCCGTTCAATGACGTTAGAAGGTACGGAGGCATGCACTGACGCTAGAGTGGCGCGTGGCTTCTCACCAATGCTGGGCTCGAGGCGACGCGAGACAGCGTCCGCGTCGGGCGCGGCGTCCCGCTCGTCGCGCTCATCTCGCTCGTCGTCGTAGCGGCGCGGCGCGGCGGCGCACCCGCCGGCGCGGCACAGCGACACGGGCACGACGCCGTACACGTAGAACAGCAGGATCGGCACGCCGATGCCCACTGCCAGCCCCGCCACCAGCGGCGACACCACCAGCTGCAACCCACCGCACCACCCTTCAACCTCACTGTCTCTTTAATACTACTAATACACATACGAAAACAAATAAATTTGTTTCAATAATGCATGCACACTTATATAGTAAAATTTTACACAAATTTTAATACATAGAAAAAAAACAGATTTTAATACACACATTAGGTCAACACGATTTTTTCCTGCTCCAACCTCCAAATAAAAGAAGTTTTATATAGGAACTAATAATCAGTAGCAATTATTATTCAACACCATCACAGCCTAAGGAAAACATACAGTCAGTCATCACATTTGCTGTCACCGGAAAAGCCGACATAAACAATAAAATGCTAGGTTATCAGAATGGGAAGTAACAAAAATTAAAAAAACTGATATTATTTAATTTCACGTTTAATCAATTTCCTGTGGAAACTGACGAAATTTTAATTCCATATCTTTAAATGAGGACGACCTACAGTTTTTTACCGCACATATAGTGTGAATCATACCTAGCGGACAGTTCGTCGCTCGGGAGCGGTTTGCCCGCTTCTCGTCCCGCACTGCTCCGCACGATTGCTCCGTCTAGACTTGTCCGATGACCGATTGTTAATCGTAGTTGGACTGTGACACCGTCCAGCACGCGTTAAATCAGCATCACGGCATCGGCGACTTCGACGACATCCGGTAAGGAGCCACATATATTGCGTGCCGATCTTATTACGCGTGTGGTATTAATCAACGATATAGCAAAGGTAGATCAGATAGGGTTCGATTACATGATAAATGCTGAATATGAATCTTAAGTGGCATAGCGACTTACCGCGTGAACTGCCGCGAAATATCGATGCGCCGGGTAAGCTGCGTGGGTACTATATGTAAAACGACGGCGTCGCAGGCGGCGATACGCACTGCGGCCGGCCGACAGCGGCAACGTGTGCTGCGTGTTGCTAATGTTGTGAGCTACCAACCGCTGCGGCGACGGCGGCACAGCGGCGCGAGAGCAGGGCGCGGCGCAGGCGGCGGTGCGCGCGGCGGCCGGCCCACAGCGGCAGCCCCACTAGCAGTGCCGGTAGCGCCACGCCCGCCACTACCGCGATGCCCAGCGGCGCGCCCGCCAACGTGCCCAACTGCCACAGCAATTTCTTCTTGCGCGACCACGGCTTCTTGCCCCAGAACGTACACCCGCTCGGGCTGCAACACACACGCCATTATTAGTCTTGACTTCACTTTTTTATTAAAATTAACGGTTGGCTAGTGGACGAAATTCGACCGTTTTTCATTAAATTCTTTATGTTTGTAGTTTAAGCAGATATATCAATATACGAAATATAAAATAAACGCCTTTTTGCCAAGAAAAAAAATACTGTAAAATGGTATATTATTTGATATCACATAATTCATTTATTGGCAACCTTTTAAAATTGTTTGGCAATAATCTCTACTCTGTGCGACTAACTGATCATAGACTGTTATGTGTTTGATATTGGCAGTATGAACGTAAACAATTAATGTTTTATTTAATTTCGCATTCCTCCGTGCGCGCTTGTGCTTAAAAAGGGGTGCAGAAATTTCCCTTCACATAATTAATTTTTAGCTATTGTTCGTTCTTGATGAAGAAAACACATTAAATTTGTTTATTATACTGCTTCCTCATGTATGTCGCTGCAATACCTACTATTAGTTTGTTAAGCATTAATGGTAGTTATATTTTAGCATGCAGAGAATTCGTTAAGTCTAATTTCAAGATTCACCATTTAGATCACAGTCATCAACTGCGTCTACTACAGTCCTTAGACGTCTGCCACTAACTTAAAACAAATAAGAGCGCATATTTTGTTCCTGGTCGTATCGTTCGTCGTAAGTTTCGATCGATCGTAAGTTTTTTTTTATTCCACCTCAGTTAATATAATTGTTAACGATATTATAATACAATAATTAACGATGCAAATGACCAAATAAAGATAGTCGCATTTCTATTGTTTACATTATGTGCATTATTATTAAAGGTTTGTTAGGTAATAACAGACAGTAACAAATTCTCACCTAAGGTAGTGGAGATCGGAGACCTCCTTCATGCAAAGCCAGCAGAACTCCGCGCCGCATACGCAGCACACCATGTGGTTGCACGAGCCGTCCTCCACCTTCACAATCAGGACAGAACAGCGGGGGCAGGGCTTCACTTCCCCTAGAGCCAATACATTTACCGCTGTTACAAGTATTCTAATATAACAGTATTTATATTGTTGAGTACATAATATTTACACAGCGAGTTCAGAGACTCACCTCCAACAGTGATAGACTATTGCGTGCTGAGGATAACGAATTTTGGTTTTTGCAAAGATCTTATTCAGTTAGCGTCTTTATAAAGCGTTCTAATTGTCATTCTCACTTTTGAGAGGTTTTCTTGTAAGAATGTGGAGGCGTTCACATCGAAGTAAATAATAAATAGACTGAAGTAGCTAAGCGTTTGGCTGTAACGCTGCGGGACTGTGGACTCGAATCCCGCACGGAAAGTGTTTGTAAGCCCTACCAATAAATGTTTACCATGTGCAATATATGTAGGCAAAAAGTATTTTTATTTATTTAATAGAATAAAGGTGACATACGAGTATACAGTCCACCTGATGGTAAGTGGTACTGTGGCTCTTAGACATCTACATTTATCCTTGATTAAGAATCAATATACAGACGCGGTGTCACCCCTTAGGACTAAGACGGAATGCATCGTATCCAGTAAAAGGGGGTCTCCGTTTATCTACACTCATCACACGAAACACAGCAGCTTTAAGCTACTATTTTACGCTGCATTATGTAAGAGCGTGGTTTTACCCCGGTTGAGCCGACCCATTCGTGCTACAGCGTGGCTCTACCACGCATAAAATGATGCAGAAAGTACAAAAAATATTGATTTTCATGATTGGATACGTTTTTTGTATCCCTTTCTCAGACACTGATTCCGAGCATAGTATTTACGACATATCTGCCCAGCATTTAGAAAGATCCCAACCTATCTAATGTGTTGTCATTGCGCGGTCTTTACTTCCATTACAGCCTATAAAATTCCACTGCTGAACGTAGGCTTGGCCGCTTGGCGGGCGGGTTGGCAACCATAGTTTATTACTATTTTGAGTTATTATGCTACTGCCCATCTTCCGTTTTAATTTCCATCTGTCGCCTTTTACGACAGCCAAGGAACGATATGGGGTAGTGGAGTTCGAGTCGATGAAGAATAGGTTATAATACACGCCTTGCATCTTTAATGCTGCTCTCCATCTTCGTCCGGATATTTTGCGTGTAACATAAAACAATATACGAGACGGTTATACCTAGCGAGTACCCAGAGATCATTCAGGTATTTATATAGTCAACTTTCTCGCTGTCTCTCGACTCTTCCGACATATGCAGAGCAAGATGAGTGATGGGTGGTTAAAGCTTCTCCTATGCTGTCATCCCACGCTAAGTTTATGGTTCCATTTTGATGACTGGAGGTATAAAACTACATAGACCCAAAGTCAATAATACTTGTAAATAAGTTAAACAATTCACCCCATATTGGAATTGTCGATGGTTGAGCGTATATGAATATTCATCTGAGATGTAAAAGGTAACTATCGAAAATGTATCCCAAATGGAATCTTGTGTGCTTTACAGTCAAGATCTAATAAAATAAAGTGGCAATGGACCTTCCATATAGCTGGAAGAAATCAGTGTAGTCTTCCCCGACTATCACTGTAGTTCTCGAGCGTCAGTTTTCCGTTTGCTGAGGTCGGCTCACTAAAGTGAAGATTGGGATAGGACGCATTTTTAATATAGAAGAAGTGGCAAACGAGCATGCGGTTCACCTGATGGTAACCGTTGACTGCCGCCCATGAACAATTGCAACACAAGGGGAATTGCAGGTGCGTTGCTGGCTTTAAAAAAAGGAGTAAGCTCGTTTCTTGAAGGTCCTTAAGTCGCATCGGGATGGAAAAAACACGGGTAAAGGGAGTCGATGGCTGCATCTTACAGAGGATTTCTGTTTGATTCTGCAGTGAGTTTTTGATGTGCAACAATGATGATGAACTCACCGTGCTCCATGTCGGCGTGCTGCGGTTGTGGCGCCCTCGGTGGTGGCTGGCGACTTCGGCGTGCCGCATCGCAGGTCTGCGTGGGATGCCAGGCCGCCTTGCAGTGGTAGCAGAACGACGCACCGCAGCCTGGCGCCAGGCACGTCAGTTTCGGGCACGAAGCGCATCCAGTTGCCACCACAGCGAAACTGAAACGGTACTCATTACGTCAACTGGCACCACACCATTACAGCCTATAAAAGGCCATAGCTGAACATAGGCCTCCCGATAGATTCGGTACTTCATAGGAGAAATACTGCATAGTCGCCACGCTTGGCGGGCGGGTTGAAAACCGCAGTTTTGTATTACTGTGAGTTGTTATCAGGAAGATGCTGCTGCTCATCTACTGTTTCCATTTCCCTCTGCCGCCTCTAACGACACCCTCGGAACGATATGGTGTAGCGGATATTCTCGGTTTTCCACACCGCCACTACATAGTTTAACTTTACTGATCGCTTCACCAACTGGTTTACGATATCTAAATAATGAGTGCATTCACCACTTTTTCTGCCACCAGGGTGGCAAGACTTGGGAATGAGGTGATTTGTTTGCGTTCAGATACGAATGTTTTTTTTTTTGCGAAAAAAAATTCTTTCGTGCAACTTAAACTCATTTTTACATTTGCTAACAATGTTAACCCTTTATTTGTTAACAAAATTTTCCACAATTTAATTTCAGAAAGTTCTCATCATTTCCCCATACCAAATGATCACTTTTCATTAATCCGTACATCTATCTATTAACTAACTATAGATGTAGACCTATAGGTACATTTTCAATTTTAAAGTTATAAAGCATAAAATCTTAGAGTTACATAAAATACGAAATAAAAAATTCAAATTACAATTAGTACTGTCCACGTATAAGACGAACAATGAAAAACAGGGGGGGAAGCAAACCTTCCGTGGTAAAATTTAAGTATAGACTACAACAGTCGGTCGTGCCTTCTTACGTTTGACCATCCGAGTGGCCAGATATAATTATTCGGCCCGGTAATCTAGGGGGCACGGGTCCGCCGGAGTGCCCGTGGGGGTTAACTTTAGCTATTTTATCACATAATAACATTCTGGTTTTATAAAGATCGCTTTTCTAAGATTTTATTACACAGCGTATAAAAGTCAAAGATATAATATTAACCTGTAATATCCCAGGTATAGCACTAAGCTTGTTGGGCGGATTGGCAACCACAATACCAAACGGAAACAAATAGAAACAGAAACTTTTTTTATTCAATACAGGTAATAAATAATACTTATTGAAAGTGACTCTTTTGTTTAATTTACCGCCGGTTCAGAAAAAAGCCTCCGTCCTGGAAGAACCAGCAAGAAACCCAGCAGGACTTTAAAAAAAATACAAACATCTTACAATCACCGCATCACTATTAACAACACATAACAAATTAGAAATAACTTGGTAGCGATCACTTCATTCCCACGGATTATTATTACATCCACAAATTCCTAAATAGTATAGTAACCCTTTTTGAACAAACTTTGTTTATAATAAAGTTTTTGAACTTTAAGTAGTTGAAATTTTGTATATTTTCTGGGATTTTGTTATAAAAATGTATATACATCTCAGAATGAATTAATGACTCGGTGGAGTCGGGACGTCTCACATCTTTGACGCTGTTCCCCGATACCTTCTGTTTTACATCTTATACAAATAAATAAATAAAATTGAAGTGTCTGTTTGTAATGTAAAAATAACATTCTTTTATTAAATGTATATGAAAGTATATGTATATGATACTTAAAACAATTATTAAACTTTTGCCCGTCTGTCTGTCTGTCTGTTTGTTCCGGCTAATCTCCGAAATGGCTGCACCGATTTTGACGGGACTTCCACTGGCAGATAGCTGATGTAATAACAAGTGACTTCGGCTACTTTTATTTTAGAAAAACTGGGCTGCGCGCAAAAACATCAAAACCCATGAAATCCAAACGTAATAAATTCCACGTGGACGAAGTCACATTAGATGGAGTCGTGGTAGTGGTCAAACTACCACGACTCCATCTAATGGGACCTCTGTTCTCCATTCCTCCAAAAGGTCTTTTTAAAGTTTCTCCTAAGTCGCATCTTACGACATCTATGGAACGAGATGATGGATTGTGGAATGGAAACGACAAATACTTACAACAATACTTTTTAAACATGAATAAGCATCAAACACACAAGCGTCGTCACATTTCAGGACTATTGTAGACTGTGTCAGTAAATGTGTTAATAAGTTCTAAATGCGCAACGTAAAATAAAGTATTAATAAGTTTTCAAAGGCTATATTATTTATTAAGCCGTGCCAACGTGTACCACTAATAAAAATACTATCAATGCTATTAACATTAGTAATATTCCCTTTAACCACTTCTGGTAAGCTTAAAACACTTGTGTTAGGAGTGGTTTACGACAGGAGTTGGATGGCGGAATCGAACCCACAACCTTTGAGTTAGCTGCCCACACCATGCCATTAGAGTTTGTTGCTTATCTTATTTTCTCTTTAGTTGAACCTAAACTAAGATAACTCCACAAAAGTATTGGATGTAACCTCACCACGCTGATGAAAGAAACGTTACCTGCAGTCGGGCGCGGGACACCATCTTGTGTCAGGGTCCGCGGCCAATGCTCGTCTCACCGAAAACTCCTCGTATTTGTCGTAAAGCGTCGGGTTGTCTACGATCCGACGGACGTCTGAAAATACAATACATAATGTCATTATACATTATGTACATCTTGATTCTTTATTATATTACACTAGGTGTAATTACATTGTTATACTGCAATAACTGGTGGTGGCTAGGTAAGAAAAAGAAATATATTATGATCTTAGATTAATAACGGGTACCGAATAGTAGTTGGTGAAATGTGTTGCGAAAGTTACAGAAAGCGTTTCGGTAACCTTTCTAGAAATTTCTAATACCTCCTAGAAAATACTGGAAGGTTCTTACAGCCAACTTCACGATATTCTCTAAGAATCGAAGCGACCAAGGGTTATCCATGGCTACAATCGCGAGTGTAAGGCGGAGGGTGGCATTTGATTGTGGAGAAAACTGGGAGTTCTTAAAAGAACTCCTTTACTTTTATTGTATAAAGATGTTAGGGTTGCTAAATTTTATGCAGACTCAAGGGACAAACCAACATGAAATCTAAAAACTACGGGATATTTTTTTTACCCCGGACAAATAAAATTTTATTAACTGAATTTGACACCAGTCCATTTACTCTCATTTGCGATAATACCCTTTCGACTATACAAATTGAGCTAGAAATGCTAAAATTGAAGAAATTCTGGTGAAAACGTTGCTTATCTTTGACTTGAAAACGGTTATATTTTTTACTTCCAATTCTCGATCGCCGTAGATTTTAGTCAGTGCGTATGTAAAAAGGGCGTTCAATAAAACGTAAGAATTTGTTACAGGTAACTTTCATTGTTTTACCGAATGTTGTTTCAAATTACTAGAAGAAAGATTAAGTTGAAATGGAGGATGTATTTTAAAGCCATTAAGTACGATCCTATAAAATAAAAAAATAAAAAAAAATACGAGTACATTGTGAGTCACATAAATCTGTCGTTGCGATGGATTCAATTCAAAATTGTCTTGGTGAAACAAAACAATATTTTCGATTTCCTTACGAATTTTTTTATTCGTTTTGCATACGAAGTGCCGCATACATTAACAGTTACCGGCTTCAGGATTCGACATGAATTTCTTAGGAGCTTAAGATGATTTTTATCAAAGTCTTCAGCACCGAAGTTTTGGTTCGAGATCTTTGATCGGTGATCTTTCGTGAATATTCCACGTTTTAATTCCTTACACCAATTTGCAACTGGTGTATATAATATATAATATAATACGGCGGAGTATTTGCCCCTTACGTCCTGTAAATCTTGATTGACTCGTTCCGTTGTGAAATTATTGAATATCTGTAAACCAGTTTTATTAAAATCCTTTTCTTATATTCTCGTTCATATATTCTTCACTTATGAGTACTATTTTAAGCATAAACAACTGAACATACAATTAGAAACCACATGGAAAGTTGAGTTTGTACCTTTAGTATAATAAAGTGTATAAAAAATAAATAAATAAAATATTGAGGGCAAGTGAATCGCAACAACTCATACTTCGTTATGATTGATAAACGTCAAGTAAGGAACTACGTTGTAAGTTTTCGGCAAAAGCATTAAGTTTTTTATATTTCCATTTCACTAATCTAATAAATATCCAATTAATATTTAAAAAAGTTAGGGCCATATGTCCCACCGATGGGCAGAGACCGCCTCCCATACTAATGGGATAACAGTAAATAATAAATAAATAAACATGACGGTTTCCCCACGATTTTCCTAACACCAAGCAAGTGTTTAATTATCACCTAAAATTTCTATTACAATTTCATTGGTGCCTGCGCGGATCGAACTCGAGATACCGGATCGCGTAAAATATCATTCATAACAATTTATATATTTTAGTTATTACTTTGCCATTCGTTTTAGTTTTACCTCTCTAATACAATTAACATAAAACTGTAAAAGGTTACTTAGAGCGTATCATAAGTCCACTGCTGAACGTAGACTTCCTGCCGCCCATCTCCTGTTTCAGTTTCATTCTGTCGCCTCTTACGACAACCACGAGACGATATGGGCTAGTGGATATTTTACCCCCCCCCCCTCCTACTTCACGGTTAAACTATCAAAGGTATTAAATATTTTTAATTTAGAAATGCGGCCACCTAATTGTATGTTATGGATAAAGTATGGTCTTTCGTAATTCAAGAAAAAATGTAAGTAACAAGAAGAAAGTAAATATATAAGTCGTTTAGCAATAGATGTATTTTGGCACACTCTGTAACCTTGGGCTTGATGGAATTTAACATAATATGGAATGTCTTTGGATTCGTCTTACTTGTAAAAGTTACATGGAATATAAGTTTTGCTCTTTTCAGTAAACTTTTTTTAAGCAGTCGAGGTTTTTTCTCATTACTTATTATATAATATACCTAAGCATACGATGATAACATTTATAGTACAATTAAAAGGAAGCTAGAATGTAGCTGGTATTTTTTAAAATTATATTTTACACCAGATGCTAAGTGCTTATTTACAGCTAATGGGAGACCAATAAATCTTAACGAGGTTTTTTTATATTGAGTGATAAACGAGAAGAAACTCCACCTGACAGTAAGTGGCTGCTCTGGCCCATATAGACATTTACATCTATTCTCGATTACAAATCAAAATGCAGATACGTTGTCAACTCTGAGGACTAAGATGGAATGCCTCGTTTCCAGTAAAATGGGTCTCCGGTTCTCTACACTAACAATACGAAACACAGCAGCGTTAACTATTTCACGCTGGTATTCAGAGCGTGGTCCCGCCGCGGTCGTGCAAACCCATTCGTGCTACTACTAATATAGCTGTAGCGCAGATGCATCGTCACATCTGAAGACAGTCAGTTGTGATTCTCAAAGCCTGTAAAGACACAGTCTCTCTCTACCTTTTAAACACCAGACGATGAACCATGTATTCGTTTGCCACTTTTACTTTTATCCTCCCTAGAACGGCAGAAGCCCAGCAGTGAACATTTATGGGCTGAAATTGAAGAACAAGGAAGGTAATAATTGTACATTTTATTTTACATACATTTACATACACATATATATGTAATTGAAATTTACATCTATCCTCAATTAAAAATTCAAATGTAGATTCGTTCTCCATCCACCTCTGAGGACTAAGTTAGAATGCCTCGTCTCCAGTAAAAACGGTCTTCAATTCTCTTTTTATATAAGACACACACTTTTTTGACACACACTTGTTTTATACACTAATCATATTCTTCTTGACTTTTTTTTTATAGAACCAAACGAGCATGCGACTTACCTGATGCCTACCACGCCCTGAACAACTGCAACACCAGGCTAATATATCTCTATATATGCGCACGTTTTAATTTTTTAGTTCGAAGTTATAAACAGTAGGCATCCAATCTTTTATTCATGACCTAATTGACTTTATGCTAAATTTAATTAGGTATTATCCGTTCAGATATTCAAGTGTGATTGATGGACATACATCGTAACAAAAATAAATTCGTATTTATAAGTAATACCTACGACACCTAAACAAAATTATTGAAATTAAGAACTATCCTTTTAATGTAAGTAGTTAATAAAAAGTAAAAAATAGTTTTTGATTCAAATTAATCCCTGTAGTTTCTTATCTGTACTATGTTATACAATACCCATTCGAGACAATATTAATTAAACGAATTAATTCAACGGGAGGTTTATCGTTAATAAAAGTCTCATTAGTAGCATAACGAAAGACGCCTTTTGTTTCTCGCGGGCGCAATTAGCATCCGGTTAAGCTGATATTAAACTTTGTTGTCAAGTTGTAAAAAAGATTTCAAAAAACTACGCCAGCTGCATTAAGACTATAGGTTGTTGCAATCACAGTCAAAAGTTGGGTGCTCTGTATAAATAATATACGTAATTTATAGGTATGTAAACAGCACAGTCTAATAGACTACTATGCTGCGTGTAGTGGCGACGTAAGAGATCCTATCTGGTTCCTTGGGTCGCGTAATAGATTACTATAAGAAATGCTAGAGAGATGTCAAAAATTCTGATGAATGTAGGTATATGACGGTATTGCCAATCGCGGCGATGGATGTAAATTACCCAACTATTTATGGACTCGGCATGTTAAAAATTTAATTAAAAATATTATTTACTTACGGTACTAACTATCAAATTCTACAGTTTTTTGTCCGAAACAAAAAATATATGAAAATAAAATTAGCTTTACAATGTTACACTAAGATGGTGCGATTGTCGTCAAGCACTGACTTACAATAAGTCAAAAATATTTAATTGTCACAATTCACATTATCATTCTATCACTGAAATAAATTCAGATTTAATTTAAACCATCCAGGAACCCACTCAAAAAATTCGTCAAAATCGATCGAGCTGTTTCCAAGTTTTAGTAAGACTAACAGACAGCCATTGATTTTTATATATAAGATAACAAGAAGAAGATTAATACAATAAGAAGATTATTTGATTACGAAAACTATGACGTCACTACACTATATCCTCACGCAATTTCTGTACGGCCCTATAAAAAATCCTTAACAATATTCAGGGTCACTAATCGGTATAAAAACCATCTTGTCTCTCAAATTGGAGCAAGCAATACCTGAAATACATTTACAAAATTTCTTTTTAAAATTGGTTGAGCGGGTTCGGAGATTAGTGTGAACGAGCATCGTGGTGATACGGGATTTTTATAATATATTAAGATTTGTTTGACAACTCTTAAAGGGTATTTCAATGTTCAAGAGTTAGTCCAGGAGGAATCAGCGCATGAGTACCGAAAAATATTCGACCTCAATTTTTTTTAATGCGATTCTCTTCAAATTGTCCTACTGGTGATATCAATGCACGTTGCCATGGGGCTGTCGTATTGTTTAAGCCGATTTCTTTTCAATTGCAAGGAATTATTCGTTTCAAACGCGACAATTTTTTTTATATTTTCCGATGAAATACGGATAAAAAAGATCTTATGACTTTTTACGATAAAGTTAATATTTTCGGAATTATTATAAATTTTTAAAGGTTTGAAACATCCCGAATTCGGATACTTAAACCCACTAATATACATAAAAAAAATAGTAAATACATAAAGAAAAATATATAAAAGATACTTTTAAAAAAAATACTTTTGACGAATTACAAGAGCCGTGGTAGCTCAGATGGTTAGCGCTCGCTGTAAATTACACAGTACGCGCGCAACCCGGGTTAGATCCCCACCCGTTTCTGGATCTCGAAGTCAGCTCCACCTACCTCATATATACAAAAAAAATCGTCACAATTGGTCTAGCCGGTTTTGAGTTTTTGCGAGACTAACGGACAATAATCGCATTTTATATACATATAGAGATATTATATTTGCCTAGAAAATTATAGTACCTACATGGCGCAAAGAATGACCTGGTGTTGAACTGTTAAGACGTGCAGAAAGTCGATGAATGCAGGTGGCTCAGGACCGTGTTTTGTGACAATCCTTGAGGAAGGCCTATGTGTAGCAGAGAATTTGAGAACGCTACTGTAATGATGTTTTAAATAATTTTTAACTAATATTCTCGTTGCTTTTTAAGGGTATGGTAATTTCGCTCCTAGTTTTTTTTTATAGTAGTAGTAGAGTCTTATATATTTTATTAATATAATATTCGGACAGCTAATATAGTAGGATACTATATTATATAGCCGGCAACCCAAGATGTAAAGGTCCCGGGTATATAACAGGTATTTTATTGGAGTACAGTTTAGCCGTAATATTAATCTTTTATTTCATTCAGCAAGTAACGTCGAATCATCGCGACACGTAGAGAGTATTCCGCAGGCTTATAGGTACACAGATTATGGGCAAAAAAAATGATCACGTGCGTCATGGAGAACGTATTTTTCAGTTTTCCTCATTTGCGGGGGTTGCTATATTATATCGAATTTTAAAATAATGTGTTTGAATAAAATATGTTTATTTAATTATACACTATCCACAAAAAAATTACAATAAAAATAAAATCATCAGTTCCCAAACTCAATCAGGCTTGTATAGGATCCATAGTGGTGTCATTATATTCCATAGTATTGATCAAGTGGATGTGTGATACAGTCAAAAGTAAAAGTTAAACAAATACAATACTATGGGTACATACTTATTATTTAACTTATATATTTGGGAATTTAATAAGCGGTGTAGGTAGGTGAGTGTAGAGAGCCGGAGACCCTTTTTTCTGGAAACGAGGCATTCTATTTTAATTCTCAGGGATGACGACGCTTTAGCATTTTGATTCTTAATTGAGTATAAATGTGGACTGTGTGCTCGTTTGTGACCCTTATTCTATAAAACAATAGCTACTCGGCCATACCAAATAATGAAATTACGCGTGTCTATCCTAAACATGTTAATTACTGTGATTAGAAAATACATGATCCATAAATTGTTTAACAATCCTCAACCGTTACTAAGTAATAAACAGTTGAAGTGTAACCCCTAAAAATAATAAAAATATATAAGTACCTCTAAAACATACTAACCGTGCCTCGCGGCTCATTGACGTTTGTGTTAGAGTATACGGAAATGTTTCATATTTATTTATTTATTTTATTTATTTAAGCTTTATTTGCACATATAACAGAATGTACAAAAAGGCGGACTTAATGCCTAAAGGCATTCTCTACCAGTCTACCATTGGTTTGTGCAGAGAATCTAGTGATGGGTGCAAAA
>DWHP01002770.1:0-14075 GCA_018247895.1 Parnassius honrathi
AAAAAAAGTTCTCCATACCATGTGTCTATTTCATATAAATAAGATATTTTGTGACAAAAATATTGAAAATTAAAAAGTGATTTGTGAGCGTTATTATTAGGCATGGCATATTAATCCCTACGAACGAAAGTTACTTCATCATCAAGAGAATTTTATGAAAATGAACCTTGCTTGAATAAAATTAAATAAAACAACTTTTACGGATTTTATCACGTTTAATTTGCTTAATTTTAATATACGGTGTTTCGGGTGATATCCAGCACCCATGGTCATGGGGGACCGAGGTGATTGACGTCCCAATGTCAGAGTTAACCCGGAGTACCGATCTACGCAGATTGAATTTATTGTGTCTTGAAGTCAGTGTGGGTAAGTTCTACGGTAGAACTTGCCCACAAGACGTATGTATTTTATTAGAAATTGGCTAGTGGTAGAACTTTTAGAAGTATAACTTCCACTCTAGTCAATTTCTTCAGGCGGGTCTATTGTTGTCTCAGTCAATAAAGTGACATTACGACGCAAAGATTTTTGTCTGGGCGTTAAGGATAACTGATGGCGGCCAAAAAGGCTACAAAAACCCTGTTTGATAACTGATGGTGGCCAAAAAGACTACAAAAACCCTATTTTGATTTGGTTTGATTCTATGATTCGTTTGATTCGTCCTGATTTGAGAATAAAATTCCCTTCTTTTTTTTGTTACCTTCCGTCCTAAAATTTGAGACACTGGATCTGGCAACACTAGTGGTAAGTTGAAATCTATTGTAAATATGGCACAGAGAATACGTATTATCGTACGACATGATGTTTGTACGTGTTAGAGCCACGCTGATTGCTGTAGTGCGAAGGGGTCGGCTTGACCGATGGGGCCTGATTTACCCACCGGCTAATTTGGAGCCCACGGTGCAACGTTCGAAAGGGGCGCTGAGCTGGCCTTTTGCAAGCACCACTTATGTACAGAATAAAATTTGGTATAATATTCTTAATAAGTCACAGTGTATTAGATTCTCTTTACACTGTCATAGAAAGAAAGAAGAAAGAAAGTTAGTTGCACTTGCCACTCGCACTTGTCACTTCTCAAAATATAAACCGTGCCTAAGTAGACAAGAATTTTACTTGTTGCTCTTTCTTCATTGTCGGTAAAAAACGAATAAATAGATTGTAAAAATAAGACTGAATTATGTGGTATCTTTCGTTTTTCGTTGACTGATTCAAAGATTTTAAACTGCTCCAGCTCTCTTCTCTACTTCTAATTTTACTAAGATATTTTGCCAAGGCAGTCCAGGGGAACTTCTGTCAGCCATCTGTTCCATTTTAGGGGTACACACCGCTGACCATTCTGCAGTATGATTGCTCCGTGCTGGAAGTGCGGTTTATACAGCTCTCACTGAGCAAAGCACTTATTCTTCCTGGACGTCAAGTCGAGTGGGCCTGATAAAGTTCCTTCTTTTGTGCTGAAGGCAGGTGCAGTGGTGTTGGCACCGTAATCCTGAACTTATGGAAGACTGCTTTAGTGCACCCGACGCCTAAAAAGGCGACCGCTCAAGCCCGTCAAGCTACAGCGTTATCGCCATTACCCCCATACTTTCCAAAATAATTGAATCCATTATAAACTGCCAGCTTATAAGGTTCCTTAAGGACCATCAGCTGGTTAGTGACCGCATCCAACCCAAGAGGGAGGGAGGGAGCCTTGGTCGTTAACCTGGACATAGCGAAGACCTTCGATGGAAATTGTATGTCTATAATATAAAAATAACTGCCTTTTACTGAGATGAGTGAAAGTAAAAATGTTCACATGTACAATTATACATTGAAATCCATTAAATACATGAAACTTGAAATCCATTAAATACATGTACATTTTTAAAACAGAATAAAATCATTTCGACATAATTCAATCGTTTCTTAAGCTTTAGTAACTACTTCGAACCATTTCATGTTTGTTGTCTTAGCGTCTTTTAACAGCTTATTTTTCCCTTCTGTGTGGACTAAATAATAACACAAGCTCAAGGTGACGAGGGATCAAGGTCTTACCGTAATATTGTATAGTCATCTAAACTACACCCATGTGCCATGTTTCATTAGAATCGGTTAATTGGAAGTGGGTGAAAACTTAAACGGGAGTCCAATATGAAATCACATCCCCTATTTCTCCATCCTTGTGGGTGGAATTTTCCTTTCAATTTAAGTGGAACGACCCCCGACGTCCATTCAATAGTAAAAGAATTGATTTAAATTTTGAAATCAGTTCACAATTGACGAAGATATCGCGTAACCTTACACATACGGCATATTTGCAACGTGGTAGAGCCACGCGGCAGCTATACTATGGCTGTAGCATGAATGAGTCTGCTCGACCGGGGAACGACCAAGCTCTCACAGACTACCAGCGTAAAATAGCGGCTTAATGCTGCTGTGTTTCGTATGGTGAGTGTAGAGAACTGGAGACCCTTTTTACTGGAAACAAGGCATTCTATCTTAGTTGTCAGGCGTAGCAGCGCATCCGCATTTTGATTCTTAAATGAGGACGGATGTAGATGTCTATGGGCTACGGCCCCACAAGACCCACTTACCATCCGGTGGACTGTGTGCTAGTTGATCACTTTTATTCTATAAAAAAACATACAAAAATATAAGAACCTCATCCTTGTCTAAAGTCTGCGAAGAATGTGCTTACTCACGAAAGGTCTTAACTTAGATTCTGCTTAACTTTTTTATTAAATTAATTCAACACATAACTATAGCAATACTGAAAAAACAAACGCATTCAATGTTTCCTTGCTGATGTTTTTAGTGTAAAGCACTTTTGTATAATATTATTAATAAGTAATCATATAAATACTCTATCTGATGAGATTGTTTTGCTTTTTATAATCTCTATCTTCTAGGTCTAAATAAGTGTTTATAGAGCAAAGTGCGCACCTAAATAACTCTAGATAAAAATTATTAAAATTAGCATTTGCTGGTTGGGGTTCTGCTGTATAAATTATCTATAAAAATTTTAGTCTAATTGTCGGATGTTCAGGAATATAAGTACTAAGTAGTACCTATAAGATTAGTATAATTTTACTTTCTAAATCTACACATAAGAAGATATGCAGAGAAAAGGATTAGAGGAGATTCCATGATGGTGCAGAATGGTATTGTACCATATATGAATGACTGATTGTGATAAAAAGAGGCGTACGTACTCGTACCTAAGTATTACGCAAAAGTCAATTAATTATATTTTCGTTTTTGTTCATTTATAGCAACAACTAGTTACTGGCAGCTCCAGATATATGTGCCGAAATTGTGCGTTTGCTGATGGAATGATGAAAATAAATTATGTATTAAAATAAAATGAGTAATACTCGTAATATTAGTGTGGTTGTGTGTAATTTCTAGTAGCTTTCCCATTTTCCTCCTCTTTCCGACCGGCCTATAGGTGGATTAAAATCTTGACATTGAACATTGTTTTCCGGAATCAATAAAGCAGCTACCTATCAACAGTACTGCAAAATGTTGCTAAATAGAAGTTTACCATACATATTTTTAATATCACTGGATCGAATTGCTGCACCAATAGTATAAATATTCTTTCGGTTTGTCAGGTATAATTTTGCCTATTTTTTGTACGATGTATTGAATAAAAATATCAAAATGTACGTATTGTTCCGTATTGCACTTCAACTAATTTTCACAGACTGAAAAGATGGAAACAATGGCGCAAAATAAATTAAAATTTATAACATAACGTCAACTTCTAATGGTATGGGATTAGAAGAGGTTTTATTACAATATAGCTATTCGCCCTGGCTTCGTACGGCGGATTTCTGGATCTTGACAGCAGTGAACACAAACAATCACACATAAAAGTTTTCATCAAAGTCGGTCGAGCTGTTTTTGAGTTTTAGCGAGACTTCTATTACAATGACAAAGTACTGTACAATTTAGGGTTCCACTATCAAGGACAAGAAATGCTCAATATTTCGTTGTAGTAATTAGGCTTGTGGCCAAATACTCGAAAGCTACTCAATTTTAAGATGACGTATATCGATGTTTTTAGAGAAGAGTTCCCGAACGAGCACTTTGAAAGGAACCTTTTATGAGAAGCTTTTCTTATGTCTCTAGTCAAGGAATCCAGAGAAATGCAGCCTGAGCAGTAATGGTTCAGACAAAACCGGTGGAACTAAGTGGAAATATAATCCGTAGTTATTTAGATAAAAACGAAGAACTCTGTCTTGATTAAAGAAAGTGAAGTGAAGTGCGAGAAGCACTTTGGAGGATTTCTTGGTATCCAGATGAGGTTGATACTCGTATAACAAGAAAATTTCACATTTTTATATCTATTATATGCCCGTATTTATTTATTATCCTACGATCATGAAGGTTAGAGAACAGGAGAACGATCGCCATAGAAAATAGTGTCCCAGAAATATGAACACCATTAGTGAGGCGCTGCGATCGCTAAGTTCGGTCAATAAAAGTTATTTTCAGTCTATTTTTCCGATCAGATGGTAAACCACTTGCACATCAACGCACAATAAAATATTTCTCCATTTTTAATGTTTCTTTTTGTCAAAAATTACAAAATTACGGAGCACGAAAATTTTCTCGCCAATGCCGCGGAGAAAATTTGTACATTATTCAACTAACTTCATCTACTTGTACTCATAAACAGCTACCTTCACAGTCACTACTCACCGACTACAGCGCCGCTATAAATTCTACAATTTCCAAGCACAAGCGGGCTATGCTTTAGTACGTAGTGATCGTTTTCCTGTTCTCTAACCTTCATGCGTACGATAGTAAACAGAGATATAGTTGAAGGTGGTAAAACAATTTTTTTTTGTTGACAAAAGACAATTCAATTTTGGTTTGAAAATACATTTTGCCACATTGTAATCGTGTGGAAAGACAGACGCTGGCAAATTATTCCACTCCTTTGCAATAGGTACACATCCACCGTGTAGTGGCGGTGTACGAATATCCACTACCAATATCATCCCGTGGGCGTCGCAACTGGTCTTGCGCATTAATTCACACGTGGTGGAGCCATGCTGCAGTTATATAATAGTATAGTTGTAGCGCGAACGGGTCGGCTCGACCGGGGAAGGACCACGCCCTCACAGAATACCAGCGTAAAATATTAGCTTGATGCTGCTGTGTTAAGTATGGTGGGTGTGGAAAACCGGAAACCCTTTTTACTGGAAACGAGGGATTCCATCTTAGTCCTCACGGGTGACAATGCATCTGCATTTTGATTTATAATCGATGATAGCTGTAGATATCTATGGGCCGCAGCAACCATTTATAGGGTAAGAAGCTGTTCCGTCGTAAGTTCCGATTATGCAAGAACATCTCATATCCTCGCGGCTGGTCTGGTACTAGACTTTGTGAACTGTCTAGAATTAAGGTTGGAGGAAATCAGTCGGTGTAGATATGTCCCAGGAACAAGGAGCCAAATTGATAGGGCTATTTTTCGCGGTAAAGCGATACGCTTCTACTTTGGAGGCTTTGAATCTCATAAAATAGGCAAGTGCTGATCAAATAGTGTATTATTTAGTTAGTACATATATTGTGTTTAATTACTTGTACAATAAGGTACAATGGGAAATTGTAAGGTACAATGGGCAGGGGCGGATCCTACATATGGGATTTTCGGGCTGCAGCCCAGGATTCCGTGGATATAAAGTGCCTGCAGCCCCAATAGAAGAGAATATCTATCAAAGCTTCAGAAACGATTATGGCGAAAATTTCTTGAATTTTAGTGGAAATGGGGATGAGAAAGTTAATTTTTGAAAAGAGGCACGAAATTTGTTTAATAAAGAGGTGAAACTCGATACTATTTTTTGAGAAGAAATATTATAGAGGATATTTGTGAAGGCAACAAATTAATTGTCATTAAAAGAGTTCACGAGCAACATACGACCAGAATCGGATCAAAAATTAAAGATATACGAGGAGAAAGCTAATAAATCAAGCAGCAAGCAGAATCCATATATGCCATAAACAAGAGACGGATTACTCAAAAATTTTCGGATAAAGTCTCATTTAGCAAAAAATTTTAAAAAAGCCACGTTAACCGTTACGTTCTATAAGCTGTTTTGTATTTTGGATTTAAATAGAAGAAGCCAATTCTATAAGACGTAGTAAGGAATTCAGGTTTTTAATGGATTTGCAAGACAATAATTTGAAAAACATAGATCTGGAAAGTGAACGCAATACTATTGATTATTATCCAAATGACGTAGACGAACATTTAGTGAATGAGTGCATTTTGTTGATGTTTTCCCCAATTGTTTTACTACATTTTAACGTTGTCAAGCACTAGCTGTGGAGCGGAGCGCTCTATCTCCAGGACGTCGCATATAGAAAACAAATAGAGGACCACAATGTTTAACAATCGAATAAATAATTCATCAATTCTTTCCATAAATTGTAACTTAACAAAGGACTTGCAATGTGATGAGCATATTATATAAAGGAATTTGCAGCGCAAAAATCTAGAAGTCTTTTTAATTTAATTAACATTATCACACATAACCTGTTAATTTATTTTGCAATATCTTATACAATTGCTTGTGTATCTAGGTCATATGAAATAAATAAATTTTGTCCATTGTCTTAATTTTTTTAAACCGTCGATTATTATGTAATATATTATACATTTTTTTACCATATCATCATAGAAAACAGATTTTTTTTTCGTTTGATTAATTTGGTGGCAGGCCTCCGAGTATAGTTACCCGGGGTTACAAATTACTAGTCCGCCCCTGGCAATAGGACTGACATGTTAAAAATAACGAAAGTTCCTTGATTAAAAAATAATTAAAAAGGCATCAACCCATTTGGCGACTGACTGTGGGAAGTGATTCACGAATGAAAACAAAAAAATTTACCCTCCGTCGATCAATTAACCGGAACCTATACTGTCAGCCAAGGAGGTCACTCTATTATAGGTACGCCATAACGTGAGGCTTCAATATGTTCCATATAATATTCCAGATATTTCCTAATACAACACGAACACCAGTTTTTTTAAACACGTCAACAAAAACTGAAAATTATCTAAAAAACAGTTCATCTTACTGCATCCTTTCCATTAAAACTAGAACAAACACTGTATAATAATAGAATAACGCACAGTGGAACCTTATCATACACTGCTTAGAATTTTTATTGTAATTTACCTTTGTCCTTAAAAATATTGTAAATTTACACTTGTTATTTAATGACATAAAATCATTATTTTCTCTAAATTCACGTTTTACTTAACGTTTGTATGAGAAAATTCTCATTAAATTCCGATTGACTTAAAAGAGTGTTTGTCATTCAAAAATAATGAGATCATTTATTTAATTTGTATGTGTTATAGTAAAATATGTATAGAATTTTTTATTATCGTTTATTAGAACGCAAGAATTTTCCTTGTAATATCTTACATAGTATTGTTTTGCCATTATATACAAAAACATACCCTGTCTGGGTTCGTCATCATCATCCGCTTCCTTCTTACAATTCCTTGAAGGTACTGGTGAGATGAGCCAATTTCGCGGCCTTTTAGCCGGCGGCGACTTTTCCTCGAGTGCTGTGATATCCACTTCCTCGTCGACATCAGGTTCTCCGGGCCCAGGCGGCGGTGTGGGCGCTTCACCACCTTCCAGTGACTTGCTGACGAAGTCCGCCAGCCGCTCCATCACCATTACTGCCCCGAACACGCGTCACCGCGCACGGACATCACTCGCGACGCTCTAAAGGATACACTGCACCGAAGGCGGTTCTCACGCCTACACTTCATCATCCTGACGGTATCGACCTTATTATCAGCTCTAAATTTACTACGTTTAAGTTAAAATTTGCAGAAATGCTTCATAAGGGCGGCTACAATCCCCGCCCAATTCTCGCGCAGGCGCCCGCCCTACATGTGGGTTTCAAGCGAGGCACAGACATCGCCGTCGGCGGATAATATACGCCTACATTATCGTAATATTAGAAATGAATTTTTAACAGTCTTCTCTGATGTTTCTCAGGGTATAAGTGTTTCTAGGTACCTGTTGTACAAATACATCTATCGTTATTAATAATAAGAAACGAAAATTGTGATAATTTAAACTATTCTTTAGATTACACTTTCTTTAATATTATTATGAACTCCATTTAATATTAAGTACTTACATAATTTCGTATTGTCAATTTAATTCCTCATACAAAATATAATTATCATTTTATTAGGTATATTAGTGTTGAATTTAGTTACATGTCACATTATTAGTGTATTAAATAACTCTAATATATTGCGATGAAAGCAAATGTTAGTAAACTTTAATTTGAATACTAACTCGTAGATAAAATATTGTGCTAAATGGTGGTGGACGGAGACTTGAAATGCATTTATGAAATTACCTTATTTGTGCCTTGCTTTGATTGAAACGGAAGTGATTTCCAATTTTTAATTGTTATTTGTATTAAAATATACTCTATCGAGGGGAGGTGTCAATAGTGTGATGCATATCGTGATACTGCGTCGCACTTAAGCCAGCCCAGCCTGATGTACTCGTATAAGGCAGACTTTCCTACAACGTGAGAGGCACATATTCAGCAATGGGCGATTACAAGTTCATAAATAAAGACGAAGAAGAATTGAATATTACGTATTAATCAAGAGCTATGAATAAAATTTTCGTTTCCTAATTATAATGGAATATTTACCACATAAATTAATATTTTAGAAGTAAATAATAACAATTTCAAATGGCATTATAGTACTGAAATAGTTACTCTGCACCAACCTAAATACTATTTTAATTATGTACGTACATGCATATGGACGACTGCTGACAAATAATTACTATATTAATACATAAACATCGAAAATAGCCATACGTGTTTTTCGTATTTATTGTAAATGGGGAATGAATCTACCAATAGAAAGACACTGTGCCATAAATGTGCAGAAAAATAGTAAAATAAAGTGTATGTGTGTGTGAGTGTGTTCAATATAAATCTTTTAACCAATTCATTTAAAGTCGAACAATTTCGACTAGAGGCGATACTTGTCATATTTACTTAATATTAATACTAACTAAATTAGCACTTCATGTAATTTCCGGTCAACATCTGAGCAAGTGTCGATAGTACAAGCACCTACAACCTCAATATACCTACAATATTGTTGTTGGAAATAACAAAGATGAATAATAATCTTAACTTAGCAAACAGTGCAGGTTTATCTTCTTAACAGTTTATACAAAATGTTGAAAAATGAGTGGATCACAAAAAAACACAAGAAATTCATTCATCCATAAAGGTTTCTGTATTATAATACTTTTACATTTTTATCGCAAGTTAAACATAAAATGAAAAAGAGTAATCAAAAGCCGGTACCAAAAATGCTTATAATAATTTTACAAGTTGATATCAAATTGCACATAAGTAAACTTTTAAAAACATATCGTAATATAGTACGTGAGGGTAATATGGTCGGTTATCCGGTTAGTATGGTCACATTATAGTATAATAAGTCAAAAACTACAGCCTTGAGATGGCTTTGTGATACGATAGCTCTTTATCGGTCAATCAAGTAATAAAGGGTCATAAGGTTGACGCTTTATCGTCGCCATTTTACATATTTTAGTCGATTTTAGTATTGTGTAGTGTAGTGAGTTTTTTTTAAGTATATCTTTCTAAGTACTACTTATTGCCGAAGCTTGTTTGTTATTTGTTTTTAATATAATAGTTATAGTATACGACTTTGTGTTTGTTTTTGTCCTCCTCCTAGTTTTGGTTTTACAGGACTGCAAAGCTTAAGGATAATATTACCCTCACGTACCTTATAAATAAAAAATAGTCTTTCCAAAATTCTTTTCTCGGAGTCCCATTCAGATCACCAGTATATATACTTCCAAAAATAATATCTCATGCTTGTTTTAATACCTCCATTACGACCACTTTGCACTAACTATCAAAGTTACGTTACTACTACTAAAGTATTAAGAACGTGGGCATTAACAAATTATATAATAGCAGCTGTAACACCGAAACCAAGTTTAAACTTGTCGTTAGGATGATTGAGAAGTGCAGAAATCGCACAAGCGAGTCTAGCTCTCTTTCCACCCAGAGCCCTCTGGAGAGTGGCTCCAACCAGACCGTCAGAGTCCACGGAAGCACGTACAGTCCAATCGTCGGCGCGCCATTCGTACGCCAATGTGGCAACTGCTTTCCGTATCGCAAAACCGATCTAAAGGCAGATGAAAGAATCATTTAAATTCAATATCGCTTATTCATTTTAATGGATAAAACTGTTAAGTCAATCTCAAAACTACACATAATAAAAAACTTTGATAATATACTCATACTCATATTAGTAGTATTACCGATCTAGAGGCAGATGAAAGAATCATTTAAATTCAATATCGCTTATTTATTTTAATGGATAAAACTGTTAAATCAATCTCAAAACTACACATAATAAAATACTTTGATAATACACTCATACTCATATTAGTAGTATTACCGATCTAAAGGCAGATGAAAGAATCATTTAAATTCAATATCGCTTATTTATTTTAATGGATAAAACTGTTAATTCAATCTCAAAACTACACATAATAAAACACTTTGATAATATACTCATACGCATCACACTAGACAGACAAAACAGTGAATGCAGAACAGACATTCTAGTATTGCTGCTTATTAGTAATGCTAGTTTATTTTTTAGCAGCTATTTATTGGTTGCTTGCGGCACGAATGGATCCGTTCGACTAGGAAAGAGCAACGCTCCCACAGAATGTCAGCTTTCATATGGTGACATGTCCCCACCACCTACAGTCTCACTCAAAAGTGCTTTTCGAGATAACATCAACTTACATGCATAACTTGAAACTACAAAATGCTGAGGAGGTGCATTGTTATACATACATCATTATATTAGTAAAGTTAACAGCGGAGTTTAATCTAATTGTAAAAGAGCACTGTTGTATAGCTAATGTTTGTTGTTTGTTAGTTAAACTTAATCAAAATCAAGTAGAATAATACTGCATCGCATATATTGCTTGAGTTGTCCGTCGCAAAGTACGTTACGATAAAGAAGTTGTATGTAACTTATATGAGTTAAATACAACTTCACAATGCAGACAACTTATTTTAATTTAGTGTAAGTATTTGTACTCGATTCAGAAGTTGTTCTCATGATTGTGCAGACACGGAGACAATTACTTTACAACCGGACTCGAAAAACCAACAAATTGTTGTCAGAATATTATAAAAATATTCGCAATCGTTACAGTTATTAATAATCTAATCTTATAATGTTAGTAAGAACTAAACAATTGTAACTTAATTTAGATTTTGCTAGAGTCAAGCAATCAATAAAGTCACGAAAGTTTGCCTTCTTCCGTATCACGATAGTTATATGTAAACTAAAATTTAAAACCAATTGTGACGAGTATTCTAACGCTATGATGTCGATTTACACGACTATTTTCAATTATTTACTAAAGTAATATTTGTTTTTGACGGTACTTTTACAAAAGACTTATGTAATACGTCTTTACATGCTAAATCCATGTTGCAGTATAATGGTTGCAGCACGAGTGGGTCGGCTAGACCAGGGAAGGACCATGCTCTCACAGGATACCAGCGTGAAATATCAGCTCAATGCTGCTGTGTTTCTTATGGTGAGTGTAGAGAATCGGATACCCTTTTTACAGCAAAACGAGGCATTTCGTCTTAGTCCTCAGGAGTGGCATCGAGCAACATTTTGATTCTTAATCGAGGATAGACGTAGATGTTTATGGGCCACAGCATCCACTTACGGACTGTGTGCTCGTTAGTAACCCCTTATTTTATTTATTTTTATTTATATATAAAAAAAGAATATAGTGCATTGGGAAAAGTATTAGAAATGAACTCACATATCTATCTTTTTGTATATATGACTTAAAAATATTTTACCTATAAAATTAAAAAGGGTTTTCTATGTAGTGTGAGAAAGACATATACGCAAAGGCATTGCTTAGGATACAAAACCAACATTTACGTTATAGTCACGTTCATCACGGAACAGTCATTAATCCCTGATGGTTAATCCCCTTATGAAAGAGAATTTGGTTGTGTGTACGGCGATGCGGCTCGTGTAACATACATTTTTAGCGACCACTTAATACTGCTGGGCACTAATACAGAATCATACACGCTGTTTCGTTGTACATTTTATACCGAGGTAATTGCGATAATGGTTAGAGCAATAAATGACAAGATAGATGAAGTATGCGAAATGATGTACGATAGAGGAATAGATGTGTTATGTGTAAATGAGACGAAACGAAAGGGAAATGATACCACTGCACATGGCATGTTACGTTATGTATTTGACTGGTTGGTGTAGAGATGAAACCGAGCGGGCATGCCAGGTAGTCGATAATATCCTTTCAGAAAGAATGAGTCAATTTGTGAAAGAGTATGAATGTGTAAGCCCAAGGCTGCGAATGAAAGTAGCCCTAACGCCCCAGACATGTCTAAGTCCAGTTATATCCGAGACAAAGTTTTGTCTAAGTCCACTGGTATTCATTTTCTACACTGATTCAGCAGGATTTAAGGACATAGAGTTACCTCGAGCATAGCAGCAGCAGTAAGATAAGGCCGTAATGCCCGTGCGTAGCAGAGATCCAGGCCACGGCTACCAAGAGTTCCACTTAATGAGTGTTGGTCTCCAGCCCACCGGGCTGCAGCTGAAGCTGCGCTCAGTTCCGTCGTACGGCCGCGTGCCACCACCTCCGCTCCGACCGATAGGCGATCCGTAAGCGCCTGCAAGAATAATTAGTTGTGCCAAACAACTGTTCTACAACTCTATTATGAATTAAATTGCAAGTGCGTTTTTATCGCTAAGCTCTAAGATAGAATGCCTCGATATCAGTTAAACGGGCAGCGTATTAGCCAGCTATGATGCAACATGACTGCAATAAGAACATTAGTAGGGCAAATTTTAAAATATGTAATGGAATTTGTTTTGCACAGTAGACAAAACCTTTAACTCTATTTAAGCTTATATCGTCATTATCCCTTAAAAAGTATGCCGCGTTTTCGTAGGTATATACATAATTATTGAAATAAAAATGCTAATAATCAGCTTTACCCGCGATTTGACACGCGTAGAACTTGAACAAAACTACATATCTTTGAACATTAAGGGAAAATATTAAAAATAAAAAATAAAAATTGAAGATCTACTAGTTTCACGTAAAAAAGTACAAGTAAAATTAAGTAGAATTGTTAAAAATCGATTTTGCATCAACATTTTAAAAGATAGATGTGTGTTAGGTGAAAATAAAGTGTAACCTGTTTTATGTAGAATTATAGAAAGACTCGCATTTTGTATCAATTTTTTTTATATCTTATAATATACTCATGAGATAATCATTAAAACCATTACTTGTCTGTCGTTTAAGAACCCTGTATGTTTTTGGGATTGGCATTGCTTTCTGTCCGGTTCGTGAATTGGATGTCATAAGAAGTGCCGGAGGGACTTTAGAACAGGAGATTTGCAGCAGCAACTTGCATAATAACGACTCAAAGTAATAAAAAACTGAGTTTAACAACCTGCCTCCCAAGCCCGGCAACTATGGTAGATATCCCTCCTATGAGATTCCAATATTATCCTTGCAGCAATTTATTTTGGTCTGGATGTTTGTCCTTGTGCAATTTATGTTTGTGACCTGCCCCCACGATACAGGAGAAAATCCTGCTGTGTGTGGGGGGGGGGGGTAACGTTTTTTTAAACATTTTTTTTACTAAATGTGCAACGGTGTTATAATTACGTAATTAACTAAATTGGAAAATGATTGTATGGTATTTGAGTATAATATGCGTGTAATAATAATGAGTTATTCTACAAAACTTTGAGTACACGTACTAAATAATTTAGTAAGGTGGTTGGACCATGTAAGGCCATGCTCTTTCGAAGGCCAATTATTAAAATGTAGTTATTGCCATGTGATGACAAATTCCTTCTACTTTCACAAACACCCATCGAACTGAAAATCACAGACGCGGCGGCGAATCGCTCGCGCTACTATTTTGGCAGTACGGTCCCTCGC
>DWHP01002771.1:0-14071 GCA_018247895.1 Parnassius honrathi
AAAAAAAATATTTCGAGGACATGTGAAGTTCGCCAACACGCATTGGGGCAGCGCGGCGGACAATTCCTTGCCCTAAATCCCTCTCAGAAATGAGCGGAGGCCTGTGCCCAGGAGTGGGACGTATATAGGCTGTAACTTTAACTAACTTTAATGCATTGAATACAACTATTTTTACGGATTTTAACGCGATAAAATCTGTAAAAATGGTTTTATTCAAAGGTAACCTGACGTTAAGTGGCTGCACAAAGACAGCTGCAGCCAAGTTTAAACAAAGACGGTATGTCACTTTTGAGGACTAAGATGAAATTCTTTACAGACTATTATTATACTGGTTCTCCTTTCCTTCAGACAGAAACACAGTAGTGCAAGCGACAGCAGAAATAGGAAAGAGGATGGACTTATCCATACGGACTTATAGGCAGAAAATGAGTTCAACCACCTTATAATTCACCTCTCACCCATCACAAACCTATTGGCCGCAGCGCATTTTACGTAAGATAAAAACATTTCATTGGGGCCTTTTTTGTATTAAAATTTAATTAATTTTTCACGTATTTAAACAATAGAAATTCTAAATTCATGAAACTTGTGCGGTTATTAAGAGTATTCGTCTTTAATGGGACATAATTAGAAATTCGACGGTACTGACGGTGCCGACGGTGTTAGTGAGAGTCCAAAGAACAAAGTGGGTGACTTTAGTACCCTTGTTGATGTGATGGTCGAACAGGCAAAAGGCCAGGCAGACTACTTGGTTTATTATAGTGGTATACTAGCTTGCATATTATATCAGATGTAAAACACTCAGATCAGCGACCGGTCGTAATATATAAGGCATCGGCAAGACGAGGCATCTGCTATTGTGGGGCCAATCTATATGTCAGAAGCGGTGATTATAGTAAATTCATCTTACTGTGGTAGAGTACTATGATCAGTAAACTGTCATGACAAACAAAACTTTGAGCTTGCATTGAGTTTTCACCGCGTCAAGTAAAATCGTCGGTGACGTTATAATTAGTTATATAAAGTTTTGGCCGTTTATTTACAATACTACTTGTTATTTTAAATACTGATTTTAAGTCTAAACAAAAATAATAGGCTGCCATAATATTATTGCCATATATTTAAATTAAATTAGATATTTGCTGACCATCCGTGCGTAATCTACATCTCGTTTAAAATTCGCATGCACACCGCTTACTTCAATTGTGCAATTTCGCGATACAAATATTATGAAAATTTTAAATCTTCGCGTTTCCCACGTTGTGATCCCGGTTGCCTCACGTCTACATAATGTATGCGACACCATACGCGCCTTTATGCTCAAGTTATGCAAGTTTTGTAGGATACAATTATTGCGGTATTCACGTCACGCTGTAATCGTTATAATACCAAGAGTATAGTTGGTTTGGTTTCGCTGATCTAGTGGCCCTAAGTGTGATTGTTGCTTCTTCGTAGCCAGGAAAAAATGCCGGATAAAATTTAAAAAAATACAGTTTTTAAAATTGGGATCATAAATAATACGTACAAAGAATTTTTTCTTCAAATTTAAATGGAACCTCTCCTGTAACCTTTTTAACAAAAACATATCCTCAATGCAGCCGTTTCTGAGAAATCGATGAACATACATAAAAACATATGTGCCGCATTCAGAAACTTTTATTTGGAACGCGGTGAATTAAGCTCTTTTTTAAGTTTATTTACAAAAAGGCAAATTCAAGACAAAGTTGTTAAAGTAACAAAATTATATTAAATTATACGCCAATGTTCTTTTATCATTCATTATTGAACTTTTAGATAACTTAATTTTTTTATATATAAGTTAGAACAACAAACGAGTACACGGTCCACTTGATGGTTAATGCTGTGTCCCATAGATACCCTACGTCTATCAGCCAAGTATTTAATACAGAATCGTTTTCACTTTAAGAGCTAAAATGAAATGCTTCTTTACCATTATCGCGGCCGTATATACATGCACATGGACCGCTCAACAACCGAAGGTACTTTATCAAAGTTTCCGAACACGGAGGTTTTAGAATATAAAGACGTGGCCCTTCCCAGGGCAAACCAAACCATTCATACTGCAGTTATAATTAAACTGTGGCATCACCATATGAAATATAAAATTTATGAATGGAGCTGTTATTATATTCATTTTAAATTTATTAATCTGTAATGAATAAGTAGTAAATCGATTATAACGACTAGCGCAGTAGCAATCGACACATCTATGATCGTTCAACTGCAAGCCGAACAATAAATATCATTGTTAATATCCCATAGGAATCCTTATTTAGTGCCGTTCAATAACCGCGTAATAACGAATAATATGACGTTAAACCAATATTCTGTGAAAAATATGGCGAATAAAATCGTGAGAAGACAGAGCTGTTGCGGAAAATGCAATACACATTATTCCTGTTGGCTTAAATACCCCTGTGAATATCATTTCCGTTTTAAATCTGACGTTTTCAAAATATATATTTTATCGTGGATTGAGTAATACTTCAATAATTTGTACTTATATTGTTATAACATATTTTATTTAATCTGTGGTTTTAAATTATTAAGCTTCGAGGTAAAAATTAATAACAATTACTTTTACTAACGAAAAGTATGTTATATATTAACCAGTTCTGAAATACACGCACTCTTGTTTAAATAAAAAACGCTTATTAATTATATTTAATTAAATTCAAGTCACATTGTTCAAGTTTTCAAAGTGTAAAAACAACTATTACACATACGATTAGCCTACTCAAGATATCAAGACCACCCTATCTGCCGCCATTTATACTTGCAGCTTAAGATTTCATTGCGTCAAAATTAGGGCACTTATTGGCCGTAGTTAATTATGATTGGTCGATAGTCTACCGATGAAAGTTGTTAATTGACGTTGAAAAGTCGACCTTGCTGAATTACGTGTAAGAACTTAACAATTCCTTATAGCAAGTGTTGTTGTACTGTTTACTATTTTCACGTCAGAAGTACAACTATGTTACTGCTAATTAAGAGCATGAGTTGTATAGATTTTTATGACTCCTGTGCTTTATTGCTTCGTAAGAAAGTAATATAGCGTTTTCCAATATAAACTACTCAATCGCTACTTGCGTTAATGATTTTATAGCTATACGATCTTTTTATATGCCTTGATTACACGTCTTAATACAAAGTAAATTACACAACACGCGAGCAACCCGGGCCCGGTCACTGTCAGCATTAATGATACCGTTTATTTGAAATTAGAAATGCTGATTTACCGAAAATATTGCGAAAAAGCCTGCATGCCGGGAGAAATATTACGTGGACATGAGATGTGTGCCAATACCCACTGATGCTGATGAGAAATTGCTCTATAACGCAGAAGAGAAGGTATATATGTGTCCAGCAGTTGGACTAACTGACTTAACTTTACAAACTTCTTATAACGACGAAATGGATCCAAATATGTATAAAGTTTAAGATTAATATAAAATAGTAAATAGTTTTAGAAATAACAACTTTCCAAACCAATAACAATAAAAAATAGAAATAGAATACTATGTAAATTTCAGACATAATGATATTGTTTTCGTCACGTTTTCACTATTATTATAAAATATGATACACTTACCGATGCGTATTCGGCACAGATATCGATGGAGCTGACAAAATCGTATACGTCATCCACCGACCACGCGGACAGTCGCGCTCGAGCTTCTGCGCACAAGCATTCTGCGCCACTTCGATCTGCCGCAAAAATATAATTTAATATTCTTCAGCTTTTTTTCTTTTTCTTTTTTTTAAATTATTTAAAGACAAAGGGATTCTATTTCTTATCCTCTAATTTTCGTTTTCATTAAATTATAAGGTGTCACTACACTTGTGCCCACTTATCTTAATATATATAAATTACGTGTCACGTTGTTTGTCCGCGATGGACTCCTAAACTACTAAATCGATTTTAATCAAATTTGCACACCGTGTGCAGTATGGTCTAACTTGAGAGATAGGATAGTTTTTTTGCTCATGAATGACTCACAATTTTTTTTTTGCGAATGATTTTTAATAGGACATGACAAAGGTTCGTCGAAAAGGGCAGAACAACGTCTGCCTGGCAAGCTTGTGTACTATAAAATGGATGAATTGTAAGCTTGACTTGACCCAACCATTTAGCTTATGGAACTGCGCTTAGCCTTGACATTGGTTTAATGTGTCAACGTTATGATGACTTAGTAATAAATATAATACTAAAGTGATGTTAACACGGCAATGCAATCTAACGATTATGTCACATATCAGTTTTTTTTTTGTTTGTAAAGTTTGATTGAAGGCTTTTAAGTGTTATTAAGGAATAGAATTAGATTTATTATAATACAGAACATTCTAAAAGTTAAACTGTTGTGTGTAGAATTAATTATATTCATTTATATCGATAAAAAAGTTGAGGGCTATTTTTATGACTTTAAAAGAACAAACGAGCAATCCATTTAATGGTAAGTATCTATTGCAGTCTTTTGTTTGTTTGAGGATGACATAGAATGACTGGAATTATTATACTGGATCACTATAACAAACGGTAAACATCAATGGACGTACTGCAGTTTGTCGACAGGGATAGGTAAGGTGTTACCGAATCAAACGGTATTCTAGACATAAAGGGACTCCTACAATCGAGCAAAAATATACGCGTGATGGCGATACTATTATTCTAAATAATACAAATCGGACTACAAGACGTCCGATGGATCTCCAGTTTTTTTTTTGCTGTCGGTATACCATTCATTCGAACCAAACAGTTTGCTTCGTCGTTTGTGAGGCGTAAAGTAAATATATAATTTGATTTCCATCTGATTGCAATATGTGTATCGTCAAGGCAAGAGTAAACACGCTTTTTTGTTATGCAAATTATCGGCATATAATATATATTCGATGAATAAATAATTCACTTAGCATAGTATTAGATTTTTTACTTTCGCTTTAAGCTTGTAGTAATAAATATATTTGACTTAATATAATTAATTATATTTAATGTATTATAAACTATAAAAGCTTCTCTGTTTCGATCACTTGTTGCTTGAAAAGTGAACATGCAGAATTTGCTATTTGCGATAAAAGTAAAAGCAGGAAGTTTTGGACATTTGAAACATGAAGGAATATTAAATTTCGAAACGCTATCAACTGCAGTTACATAGCAGGGTACATAGTTCGCAAATGGTATTTATTAATTAAGACATTAATATTCGTATTACCTTCATTAGAGACCCGGTCCCGATCGTCACCATCACTTCTGGTACTGGGACTGGCCGACAGGCGAGCTCTCTTAGCGGCACTCTCGCTTGCTGCTGATAAGTCCAACGGGGAGTGCTCCGCTGTCGGGCCAACTCCGACCCGTTTGCGCCTTGACCTCCCACTGCGTCCCACCCGCGATATCGCCAATAGTGTCTGATAAATAGTACAATCAATATATTATTTGATTACACTAATGACATTTATAAAATATTATGTGACTAACTTAAATAAATTATAGGTGGTAGGATAAAAAAATATGGTCAACGTGAATTCAGGCTTCTGTCTAAATTATCACATCGTTTGATTGCTCTAGTAGAATTTTTATTTGTATAATTTTAGCTTATTCTATTATTTTTCATTCGTGTGTTACGAGTGTAAGGGAGACTCGAGAGACAACCTCGTAAGACATGCAAGTAGTCGATGGACGAAGGTAGCTCATTACCACATGTCGAAGCAAAATGCGGAAAATTGTTACAACTAAGCATTAAACTGAGCAGCATCTGGAAGGAGATATCAGAACGCGTGGGAAGAGTATAATATGTAACTAGTGAAGAACGGTGGTCACAAGCCTTTGAAGTACACGCGATGGCATTAATACGATAAGATAACGAACAAGGTGACAGTAATATTGCATCGTAATTTTGAACTGGTCCACATTAAAAAATTCCGATCATAGACAATTTCTGGTGGACTCTAAAGAATATAAATCCACCTGATTGAAGTTGTATTGATTGAAATGAAGTTGTATTATTTATAAAAAGTTTAAAATCTTGGTTGCGGATACAAAATTTTTCTACACTTAAGGCCGAATACTCAATACGCTACTCAGTTTTAAGATATTGTTAAGTCTAGTGATGTCACAGTCACTTTGATTTAAAGTGATAGAGACAGCACGAGACTTAACGGCATCTAAAAATTGATTAGCATTTGATTATTTGGGCATTAGTGTTGTCTGTTTTTCTATTATTAAAGAGCTGAGTTGCAGCTTTATTATGGTTGTAGCGCGAGTAGGTCGGATCGACCAGGTGAAAACAATGCTCTCACAGAATACCAGCGTAAAATGGCAGCCTAATGCTGATGTGTTTTGTATGGTGAGTGTACAGAATCGGAAACCATTTATACTGGAAACGAGGTACTCCTTAGTCATCGTGGTTGACATTGCATCTGCATTTCGATTCTTAATCGAGAATAAACGTAGATGTCTATGGACCTCAGCATTCGCTTACGACCAGATGGACTATGTGCTCGTCTGTTACCCACATTCTAAAACAAAGTACTCTTCACTTTGTCACTTCTAAGGATTGAAATGGAATGTCTCACAACCTGTTCTTATACTGCATCTCTGTGTACTTCAGACCGGAACATTGCAAAACACGCAATGCTGCTTAGCTGAAAATATTAGTAAGAAAGTGGTATCTATCTAGACGAACTTCTAAATAGAAACGTAGTCGTATCACATGTAGTTTTTATTGAAACACAAATAGCATTAGGTAGCTTTTACTCTTTAAATATAGGTAAAGACAAATATATTCGCGTTATTTGTTAGGTAAAGCTAAGCAAAAATACATCTTGGCAGAAAATACTTTTAAAAGTATATTATGTGTGTGTGTATTTATGCGTTACTAGCTGTTTCCCATGACTTCATCCGCCGTGGAACTTATTATGATTGTATTTCATGAGTTTTCATTTTTTTTTTGGAGCCATGGTTGTTCGGATGATTAACGCTCGCCGTAAATTTTATAGTACGCGAGCAAACCGGGTTCGACCCCGCCGGCACCAATGAAAATTTTAATTGCAATTGTAAATGCTGATTTACCACGTGCTCGGCGGTGAAGGAAAACATCGTAAGGAAACCTGCATGTCTGAGAAATAAGAAGAAAAGTGAAGTTAGTCAACACGCATTGGGGCAGCGCGGTAGACAATTTCTTGCCCTAGAACTCTCTCAGAAATGAGCGGACGCCTATGCCCAGGAGTGGGACGTTTACGCGGAACCCTTATTAATTTTCTAAAATAAAAGCAGCCTAAGTTACTCCTTATAACATCAGCTATCTGCTAGTGAAAATACCGTCAAAATCAGTTCAGGCGTTTCGGAGATTAATTTCAAATAGACATTTGTTTAGACTAATCTCCGAATAACGACAAAAAGAAACAATTTTTAAAATTGTTTTTTGTCTTTTTTTGTTTTTCTTTTTAAACTTTTATATGCACTTAGTAAAAAGCTGTTATTTTGTCATTACAAACACACACTTTAATTTTATTTATTTGTATAGATATAGATATAGGAAGCCGGAATATTCAAAACAGAAACCTTTTTAAACTTCCCGTGAAGAAAACTGCCTTTCATTTGCTGCCTACGAGTTTCTATTTCATTAACTGGTGAAACGTTACTTATGAGCCCGTTGGCACGTTATTCCAGTGTCATTCTACTGAGATTACAATAGCCGAGGCGCGGTGATTCGACCTGTGACATTTCGAAACTCAATTATTCAGTAGCCGGCCAAGTGGTGTGGAGTGATAGCGCTAAACAAACGCGTACAGAGACGCGTTATCTGATGGAGACCATTCGTAAGTGCTGAGCATTCATCATAATAACGCTCAGCCGACACGCTCGCCGCCCGCGGGTCAAATCGCAATCCATCTTTTTTAATTGCCGAGCGCACTAAAAAAGGCGAACGCGGTCTAATTTCGAGTAAAATTCAGACAGAGGCGCGCGCGCGCGTGAAATGAACACGGATGCGCGCGCGTGCGCCGCCCCGGCCGCGCCTACACCGAAGCAGAGGTGCCGCCATTAATCTTAGAATTTATTTCCGCATCGCTCCCGTTTCACTTTACAGGTGAAAATAAATTTTAAACGGCTATTTATAGACTGAACAAGGGCAAAGGAGAAATGTAACAAATCATGTTTATATTGCACTCGGATACGATCGAATTTAGAAAGTAAATAGCGAATGCGTTTACTAGCATTTTCAAGGGAATAATGGAATGTTAGAGTGGTATTGTTGATTGTTGATACAGGTACTACGCCCCGAGCATTTGCGATCTTTGTAAATCAGATAACCATCGTCTTGATTTCATCTTGGGGCGATTTACTTAGAAAGTTGGAAATAAATAAGTGTTGAAATTTCTACACTGTAATTTTTTTATAACTGCAAAAAGTGAGTCATTAAGTCGAACGATGATGCTTCTTTAATGTTACATCCCATCACTAGCGTGTCGCGGGGCGCATGGTCGGCGCGTGCCTCTGCCAATTAGTGCAGCTCCAGTTCATTCTACAGTGGAGAGTTGAAACGGTTCGCTGGGCAACGTTTGAAGTAGTCTTACACTATAATAATATAATCCTGCTGATTGTGTGCGCGAGCCAACGGTAACGACCGCCTTCCAATTAACACACTCTCTGTTTTATCTGCACAATAGTGGAGGAAGTGTAAAGGTCGTAGGCTTTATCAGATTTAATTGTGTTCATTACAGTTGGAAAGGAAGCACGGTGCTCATTGCGCGTTATGATTTTAAAGAGGTTGGAATTAACATAACGAAGCGCGGTCAGCGGCGATGCCCGTGCGATAGCGCCTTATGAATTTTACGATACTCCGAGACATTTTAATCACAGCCGTGAACTATGAAATGGCGCACTGACGTGTAATTAAAACAGGAAGGTCAGTGAGCACTTGTATAAATAATTAATATGAATTTTAAAGACGTTCTTATGAAATGAAAAAGCAGCTGAGCGTAAATAATTTCACAGGGGCATTGTTGATGCTTTAAGTGATGTGAATTATGAAGCGATGAACGGAAATCATAAAGTAATTTTATTATATTTCTTATACGCGGTTTTCGTACTTTCAACATGAATGATAAATATGAAACATTACCCCAAATGTTCTTTACATCTATTATAAGCGAGGATATCCGATTTGAAAAATATAAAAATCCAAAACAAAAGTTACGGACCAAAATATTAAATAAAATATGAAATATAAACGTGATAAATGTTAAGCATTAAATTTTTAGTAATAATTTGTAGAAAAATAATACAAAGGGAAGGGATAATCTCGAATAAAATTCAAAAGTATTTTTTAATAATTTTGACATATTAAATGATGACGGTTACTGATTTGATTGTGTACACGTTTACTCGGATGGAATGGATGTTGACAAACGAGCACACATACCACTTGATGTTAAGTGGATTCCAATAGGCACCTACATCTATCCTCTATAAAAATTGAATCGTAGTTGAGTTGACACGTCTGAGGACTAAGTTATAATACCTAGTTGCCAGGAAAAGGGGTCTCCGGGTCTCTATTCTCATCATACGAAATACTCGTATAGCAGCAATAAGCGGCTATTTTACGCTGATATTCTATGAGAACGTGATCCTACCCCTGTCGAGCTAACGCATTACTGCTACATTTGCAATATAGCTGCAGAGTGGCTCTACCACATACGAATTAACTCTTAACTATGCATAATGTGCTGCAATAAGAATTCAACGACTTCGAAAATAACAATATGTCAGATGTGCACAAAGACGTTGAAGAAATCAAGTGATGTATATAATTCAGTGACTTAATATTGAAGAATGGTTCAGTACGACTTGGCGTCACGTATTCTATTGTCATGAGGTTAAATAAAACTGTTCGTCAATGCTTTCGACAGAGACACGTAGAATTTAAGTTTCCTCTTCCTGTTACGAAAACCTCGTTAGTAATATTTATTTATTTATTGTGATTAAAATTATTGTGATGATAACATCAAGATAATAGCACTTTATAATAATCAACAGTGTTTTTAATTAAAGTGAAATATATAAGTAGTGCTTAGCACTTTAAATTACACGGTACGCGAGCAACCTGGGTTCAATCTCCGCTGCTATCAATGAAATAGTTAATTGTAAATACAGTACGATTTAGTTTTTTACCACGCATAAGCGGTAAAAGAAAACATCGTAAGGAAACCAGCATGTTTTAGAAATAAAATATTTATTTATGTAAAGTTCGCGAACATGTACTTCAACTTCACGGTGGACTTATCGCTCCATCACCCCCTAAGAAATAGGCGGAGGGATTAAGTCTAGCAGTGGTACGTATATAGGTTGTAATACTTATTACTAAACTCTTTAACTCTTCTTTTTTATGGAAAATAATGGTAAGTGACTACCGCCACCCATGAACACCAGGGGAATCGCAGCTGCGTTGCCAGCTTTTTAAAATAGAGAAGGTTTTTTTCTTGAAGGTCCCTAGTTTGTATCGCGAGAAATCGCTTGTGGTACTCGATTCCACATGGAAAGTGTGCGAGGTAGAAAACTTCTAGTAAATCGTGTAGGATCGCCACTTTTTTAAAGTACACTTTTCTAACTAATTTTTATAATTAATTAAACGCTTTAGAATAACCTAAATATTATTATCTACGACACATATAAACTTCCTCTTCTATATCTAAAAGGATCCATAAAACTCCACAGCTGGACATAGGTCTAATAATATTAAAGCACGTGAGTGTGAATCGCGAAGGAAAAAAGAGGTTTCTTGAGATACAAGGGATAACAGAGCATTCTAGCAAAGGCATATTTTTTTTATAGAAGAGGGGGCAAACGAGCATGTGGCTCACCTGATGGTAAGTGACTACTGCCGTCCATGAACAAATGCAACGCCAGGGGAATTGCAGACGCATTGTCGGCCTTTTAGAAAGGAGTAGACTTTTTTCTTGAAGGTCCTTCCTGGGAATGGGTCCGGAAAAGTCGCAGGTGCTAAACAATTTTACAGAGAAGTTGAACAAGGAAGAAAACTCCTAGTAAAAAGTACAGTAGTGGACCGCCAAGAATCCAGATGGTCAGGATGGTATAGGGAATTTTGACGCGATGTGCGTTCGTGAAATTTGGCGGCTGGAACCGAACAATTCCTCAGAACACTCCCCATGGTAGATACGACAGAAAACGCAAAGGGATGCAACATCCCTACGCAGCGCCAGTGAATCGAGCCGATCAGAAAGAACTCGGTCGTAGACAATTTGAATCGGTCTGCTCCGGATGCAGTCAAGTGGAAGGAGTTGGCACTGGGGTGCCCTGGCCGAGATATGAGAACAGTATTCCATGTGAAACCGAACTTGCGTTTGTAAAGTTGCAAGCGATGTGCCGAGATGAAATACTGTCTCGCTCTGCTGAGCACGCCAAGCTTTTTAGAGGCCAATTTGGCCTTCTCCTTCCCGAAACTGCACACTATTCGATATGTCGACGCCGGGGATTCTAATGCTAGCTGAGGTAGCAAGGGGAGTGCCTTCAAACTGAATAGATACGACAAAAGGGTTCTTTTTAGCGGTTAACGCGTAAACTTGTGTCTTTTGGGGTTTGAATAGGAATAGATTTAGTTACACCAGCGTCAATAGGCTTGTAAGCAGAGCATGCTCCGTCTACTATGACCTTGATGCTCTGATTAGCAAGAAAGCTAGTGATTCAATCGCACAATTTCTCGGGAAGCCCATAGGAAGGACCTTCAAATGAATCGCTTTGTGCCAGACCCGATTGAAGGCCTTCGTCATGTCCAGACTAACGCCGAATGCCCCCCCTTGGACTCTACTGCCTCCGCCTATCTATGAGTAAGGTATACCAGAAGATCACCAGCTGATTTACCACGACGGAAGCCGTATCGGCGGTCACTAATCAGCTGGTGGCAGTTTACAATAGACTTCATTATTTTGGTGAACAAGGAGGTGATGGCGATAGGCCTGTAGTCGGAAAGGTCTGAGCAGTCGCCTTTTTAAGGGATCGGGTGGACCAAAGCTGTCTTCCAAGAATTCGGGACTACGCCTTGGGAGTAGAATTACCCGAAAAGACGCGTTAAAACCGGTGCCAAATCCAGAGCACACGTCTTCAACACATCAGGAGGGGCTCCATCAGGCCCAGTCGACTTACTGACGTACAGGGAAAAGAGTGCTTTGCGAACTGAGGGCTGTGTAAACCGCACCTCCGGCATGGAGCACTCCCATCGTGGAATGATCGGCGGTGTGTTCCCCCCATTATAGAGAGTCGAGTTTGACACAAAGAGAGAGCCTAACAGATCGGCTTTCTCCTTTGCGGCATGAGCCAGTGAGCTGTCCTCTCTGTGCAGAGATGGTAGAGATATATTGGCAGCTATTAAAGCTTGGTACGAACATATGAAACGTGATTATATTTGCGTAAACCAAATATAAATCTTATACAAAAATGTTGAAGTATGAGCTACTTCAACATTTAGCTTGTTATAAAAAGTAGTAAAAATACTTCTACTAACTACTACTACAATCATTTAATTGTGATGGTAATATAATAATTAGGACTCTATTTCAACTTGAAGTTAACGTAAGAGACGACTTATTAAATACTCGAAAGCCCATACGTTTTAATGTTATCAGAATAACAAACGAAATAACCCCTAACCGTGATAGGATGTAACCATCAATAACCTGAATCTAACTTCCAACAAAGAGTGCCCCATATGCGTTGTCAACCCTGACTAAAATGTCGAACGTGGTTTTATGTGGCAGAGCCATGCTGCAGGTATATTAGTGGTATAGTTGTAGAACGAATGGGTCGGCTCGACCGCAGAAGGACCACGTTCTCACAGAATACCGGCGTAACACAGCTCAACGCTGCTTTGTTTCGTATGGTGAGTATAGAGAAACGGAGACACTTTTAACTGGAAATGAGGCATTCCATCTTACTTCTTATGGGTAACAACGCATATGCATTTTGATTCTTAATAGAAGGTAGATGTAGATGTCTATGAGCCACAGCAAACACTTACCTTCAGGTGAACTGTGTGCTCGCTTGTCACCTTAATACTATAAAAAACTCACAATCACTTATTATATCGGCTCTCTTATAAGATATATCTATATAAACTACATATAACAAATTAAATAAACTTCTTTAATACGTAATTCAATTTACCTTAGTTGAGCTCATATCCAACATCGGGGGGAAGGCTGACAGTCTCATAGGCCCACCTTGTTGCGTGGTCAGCTTATCGAAAAGGCCTCCTAGTGGCACTTCCCCAGCGTCTGTTTGCACAGGTGATGGAGGCGCAGCACGTGGCTCCACGCCGAAACCATTCATCCGATGAAAGTAACTACAACAATAATTATATACATTTTACTAATTATACTGTTGTGAATCGCACAGTACCCGAGCAACAAGGGATTTATCTCCACATTATATTATATACATATTGACTTTAGTAATGTTTTTAGTTTAGGGGGCTTGTTACGGTTAAGCGAAATGTTTTATTAAAAATTGTATTATATTTTAGATAAAACGCGTATTAAATGTTTAATTTTTTGGTATACAAAAAAACATTATAGTCTAAAACCCTCTTAGAAGTTCTCACTTTTCAGAAGCCTGTGCTCAGCAATGCCACATTACATAATATGCTTGATTTACGAGTATAACTTTTTTAACTTTATTGTCGTAATTATTTCTTTTAGTCTATGGATACTCCCTCGATTATACACAAAATTTAGTTATACTAGAAACTTAACTCAGTATGATATATAACATGGTAGAGCCATACAACAGCTATAGTTGTATTACGAAGGGGTCAGTTGACCAGGGAGGGCCTACGCTCTCACGGACTACCAGCGTAAAACCGCATCTTATTGCTGTGTTTCGTATAGACTGTAGAAAACCGGATACCTTTTTTACCGAAAATGAGGCATTCCATCTTAGTCTTCAGGGGTAACCACGCTCCTGCATTTTTATTTTTAATCGAGGATAGATGTAGTTGTCTGTGGGCCAAAGCATCCACTTGCCATCAGGTGGACTGTGTGC
>DWHP01002772.1:0-14069 GCA_018247895.1 Parnassius honrathi
TCACCAGCTGACCGACCACGGCGAAAACCGTATTGGCGATCACTAATCAGCTGGTGATCCTCAAGGTACCTCATGAGGTCGTAAACATCTCATTAATACCAGATCTAATAAATGTCATGTGTATTTAATTTGTTTTAAGACATTTTTATTAAAATTATTTTGATCGTCAACTCGATATAATCTGATTAAATCAAGCCATAAAGTAATTTAAACACATGGTATTCATAAAGAGACTCTAAAAATATATCAACAATTATATATGTCAGGGTCATGATGTGTAGGCTCATCTAGTGGGAATCTTACTATCATAAATAAATAAATAATTGTTTATTATTATTACTGATGAGTCAGTGGTATGAGCTAGTTATTGACAACAGCCTTTTATTGGTTAAGGTGCTGCCACCAATTTCTTTTTTTTTCTTCTATCACCACTTAGGACACCTATGGGACAATACGGGGTAACCTATATTCTTATTTCATTACCACTACACAGCCAATCCGTAACATGTATAATATAACAATACACATATCTATAACAATTATGTTAATACTATTTAAAAAAAAGAGTTGCATCTGCTGTAAGCTAATATCACAACTACGAACCTAAGAGGAGCTTTGATGAGTATGATAACATTAACAATAATTATTTATTAAGTTAGTAAGAGACATAATTTGTTTTGTATATTTATTTTATTTTTTATTATAAGGTTTTAGGTAGCAGCTTCAAGCTGTTAAATTAAGCCTGTCTAGGGCAGACCTTATACTAGATGGTGTGACAGCCTGCTAAGAGATGCAGTAAGTCAATACATGCAGGTGGATCACGATTCAGGACCATACTTTGCAGCATTCTTTGAGGGAGGCTTATGTTCAGCAGTGGACATTTGAGGGCCTGTAATGATGATGATAATGGTAAAATGATTAAATATTCTTTTAAAATATGATTTAAATACTCACCTAACTGGATGCAAGTCAACTGCATCTTCAGAATTTAACCAATCGAGGAACTGTGTCATTAGTCGTTGAATTTCAGATGGTCCTGGTGGTATATGACCACCGACATACACCTGAGTTCTCCTAAAATGACCACCCTCTACAGGGTCCACATGTCCTAAAACTCTTTTATGTATCTCAAGAATATCTCCCATGGTAATGTCTCGTAGACGGTAAAGTAATGTGGAATTTATATATTTCATAGCTGCATCTAAACCTAAAATCTCATTGTGTTCATCTATACTCTTCCCTGCCACTGCTATTCTAGTTTCTAAAATACTCCGAGTTTGTTGCAAACTCATGGTATTGCCTTCTATACCAACTGTATGGTAAATGTGTTGGAAGTATGCCTCTTTCTTGGCTCTCATTAATGCAGAATTGTTTTCTGGTATTGACAGTAGAGCATCTCGTTTCTCGTCAATTTTTCGTAGCATTTCTCTGTCCATGTTTTCAACAATACTTGCAGTGCGCTGCCTATTAGCCAAAGCATCAGTATGATCGGGAAAATTTGATAATGCTAAAGTGTACAACTGATCAGCCTTAACAACATCTTTCTTTGTATCTTCTAGAAATTCACCATAATGATTTAAAATGTCTGCATGTTTTGGGGAAAGAGCAAAGGCGTGTTGGAAGAGTTTTAATGCTTTATCAGTCTTACCATTTCTCTTCATTTCTAATGCAGCATTAAGAGATCCTACCGCTTCTGCATCACGAGCCTTATCAACACCTTTTAAAACCGTAGGTGGGGATTCATCAACGATAGGCTCTAAGTAATTGCCATATAAACCCGCGGGGATCGGAGAGAAAGGTTTAATATGTTTAATTTCGTAGTTAAGCAACCTGTGAAGCGATATGACCACTGCAAGCGTACACATAACACTTGACAATATTACCACTGCTTTACACTGATCTAAAATCATTTTCGTGTGCAAATTACTCTTTAGAACGCACTTCATCGTTACTCTTTCCTGCGGTCTATTTATCAACAACATGATTACTAAGAGGAGCAAGCTAGCCCGTTTATCGTAGCAATCTTTGCGTCAGTGTACGTAATTCAAATAGCATTGTGCGGATATTGAAAAAAGATATTCAAACACAAATAAAATACAAACACGTAAGGCCATTTTTGACACAAATCAGCTGTGTAAACCATAAACACAGACTTTTTTATTAACTGGCTTTACGGCTCTGGGTTCTAGCCCTTCTGAGCTTATCATTTATTTCAGAATCTTCATTTTTATATTTTATCTTTACAATATGCTGGTGCGTCACATTGCGAAGCCCTTGGGGGAATTTGTCGACAGCTCAACCCAGCGGACAGTTGATGACAACAGCCACTCAGGCTCATAGGGCGCCCAAGCGATCAAAATAACTTGAGGTTTATATATCGACATCAAAGCACTTGTTTCGTCGTTTCCCTTAATAGTTCACACGCGCGGACAATTAATTCACAAAATCGCATCACTTTTACGAATCAAATTCGACGATTAAAAGCGACAAAACAGGAGCGACAATCCGTCTACGGTCAAGTTCCCGCAAAATCTTCCTAAAGATAGACATAGAGTGTTGGTTGCATGGAGGTTAGAGAACAGGAGAACGATCGCTGTAGAAAACAGTGTCCCAGAAATATGGACACAATAAGTGAGGTGCTGCGATCGCTAAGTTTGCTCAATAAAAGTAATTTTCAGTCTATTTTTCTCGTAGACAGAAAAACCTATAGACAAATTGACGCGTGCTTACGCATTCGCACACGAAAAAGATAGATTTATGCATACGTCTTGCATAGAAAATACCCAATTACGTTGTGTTTCAGAGCCGATATCCTCGCAATTTGAATGAATTTTACGTTGTCAGTAGGTCCCGAGCTTTGTCTGTTAGACAGCAGGGGTATCCAGTGAGCCAGACCGAAATTTACCGATAATTATATTATTTAGGAGCCACGGTAGCTCAGACGATAATTAGTTTAAAGTTTAGTCACTTTGAACGATTAACCTTTTTTCTTAATTCATCCTTAAAAACTAGGCGTACCTGAATATTATCGCCGTTGAATATTTTCAATAAAAACTTAATTAAATACCGTATCATTCAAACTTTACAAAATATTCAATTCAATGCGCTCAGTGGAGTTCGAGTCCATGCCCAACATTTATTTGACCATCTCTAATACTTGCTCTTTATCATCACTCGTATATGTCCACTGTTGGACACGGCCTTTCTTGTTGTAGGGAGTAATTGGCTTGATCGTTACGCTTGTCACGGATCCTTTGATTGTCATCGGTCTGAGTATTTTATTGAAGTCTATCGTAGGCCTTTTCCAGGCATTTCTGGCTTACGAATTCACGACACCCATGGGTGATCGATTTTGTGAAAAATCGATAAATATATATAATGGGTTGAATAAAAAAAATAAGGGTCAAAATATTCAAGTTATTTTAGAACGTTTATTTTACACTTCTAACATTTTCATCATTCTCTCGAATAAATAACGATATCTTACACGATAGCATTCAGATCATTGTAGTAAAAAAATACTATAATAACTAGTGATTATATATTGTTACAATCATATAATACATTACAATTTATAACAAGTAACATATTTTTTTTTACAGTTCCGTCCGTATTGGCAAGCTCGTTGACCGCACGTCGCAGATAATGGCGATTAAAAGGGGTGTAGGGTCCAACTTCATCGGAACAATGCAATTTACCACGACTTAACGAGCTCTCTCAATTTATTGCTGACTAGATCTTGTTGCACAACAATAAAATAAAACTATTAACAATCACCGACTGTAATCAACGACGACCGGCACTTGGCAACTTTCAATTTATTAAACAATGTTCAGGGTGATTAACGACATTTATAAAACTTTGGTTTTTTAGAACGTGCTAGTATTAAAGCAACAAGCATTGTTAATTGCGTAAATTCCTGCTTCAGAACGTTTAGGAATTATCAATAAAAAATCTTAGCTTCTACCTATTTAACACTAATTTTATGGCATTCCAGTAGGAATTAGGAAAATAGATTGAATTTGCTGGCAGTTTTTGACTTCAGTTTTAGTTGTTAAGGACTGCTACACGAAACGATATTATGTACTTTAAAAACACAATTGCCAAGATTAAATATCGTATTCGAAAAGAAAAACATATTTTGACTAACTAGTAGTTATTATAAATAATCTATTTTATTTTTAAGTGCATTAATAATCGACAAATCTTTATTATCACCACAATAAAATTTCAAACGATGTAAGCACGTGTTCCATAGGGAATAAATCACGCGACCAGCGCCCTGCAGAATATTCTCACCAATAAATTATTTAAAAAAACACTACCTAGCTAAAATATAATATGAAATACAGACTTCACAGCCTGAGTTTGGATTCAAAAATAGTAAAATATATAATTACATTAGTAAAATGCATCGTTAACATAGATCTCAGTTTTACTTATCGAGCACTTTCGTTATATATTTCAAAAATTTGTTTTGTATTGACAAAAAAAAAAACAAACACTTTAATGAAAGAAGTACGACAACATGGATCAAAATTAACAAGAGTTTATTAAAGCAAATATATAGCATTTGTAGAATTTTAAATTAATTACATAAGTTTGAAACATAAAGTCCCAGTGCGCAAGAGTACCATAGATTAAAATGTTCTATTTTAATTTCCACATATATTTTACTCCACGATTTAATATTATGCAATTGTTTTGTTACAAGTTTCATTTGTCTTTTACTTTTAATAATATACAAAGACATTACATTAACGACCGTGGAACAAATATCGATGATGAAATTGTTATAACGAAATAAGTTATTTACATCTTCCTCCTTCACACTACGAAAAACAACATGAATCCACGAAACGATACAAACAACATGAACGTCACAGAAAAGGAAATTATAAAACGTTGTGACTTTTTGGGTCTTTATTTCTTATTATAATTTTCCCTCAATGTTATAAAACTGTATCTATTCTAATGGCACATGGAGTCAACGAGTATCATAGTGGAGTAAAACGAGCAGCCGAGAGCTATCATAGTGCCCATTGCTATGGTGGAGTGATAGGCGCGGAACGTCTTCAACACACGGAGGTAGCGGGGACAGTGAGCTAGTTCGCCCAACACTAAGCGTCCGACCTGTAACAAGGTTTATACAAAATAGTTAAAATAATGTAATATTTTATTATAAAATAATTTTGATCAGTGAATACTGATTTCGTTTTCATTTAAAAATACGTTCAGTGGACTTAGCCTGTGTGTGGAGATGTTTACATAATGTATATAAATTGCACATGAATAAACATTCAGACCAGGAACAATTGTTTGTAGGCCATACAATCACCTTCTCAGTGCGGGATTCCGTGCGGGATTCGACATCACTGCAGCGTCACAACAAAAGCTACTGTGCTACCGGGCTGTTTAATGATGGTGACAAAAATTTCTAAAATTATGCATATCGGTATGAAAGAACAGGAGCAGTTTTATTTGTTCATGTTTTTTCATTCCACTCGATAGGTTGCAGAAGTGGTTAATTTAGTTTCTTACACCTATATTCTTATTTAGCATCACAACCATCGTATTTAGAAGCAACATTTTTTTAATGGCAGCCTATCTATGTTTTAGAGCTCTGTATGCAAGAACAACAAATCTTTACTCCACTTTTTATAAAAAAATTCCATTTTTTCTGTTTGCTGCTTATTTCAAACGCACTTTTATGATAATATATTACTATATTTTTAACAAAATTTCTTGAACTTTGTATTACGCACACCATACGACACAGTTAGCACGGTGATATAACATGTAATCACGATAAATTTTATTTTGAGCTGCTTTAAGCCCTATTTTACATTATTTAAAAAGTATATCATACAGTTATTTTTAATTTAATTCGTTATGTAATAATAACTGTTTATTTTATATACAGTATAGTAGTAGTAGTAGTAGTATATATTAGATATTTAAATTCAATGCTGTTAAACATTTAGTAGCTACGCGATCGAGCTTTGCTTGGCGTTAGAAAAACTGAATTTAGGGTAGTGTGACATTGTCAAGTCGACACTCGACAACAAAGCCTAATCTAGAAACAAAGAAAATATTTATTTCGCCATATAAGCGCAACGTTTTATTGTGCATTATATTTCATTCATATTTCAACACTCATTTTGACACGTTATTAATAATAAAGTATAAGACGTTGCCGAACGTGATTAGAAGGGGTCGCACTCAGCATTTGGCGTGGCGAACCACAGCAGCTGTTTTTCAGCGTGGCCCGTTTCGTCTCCTTCGAGTAGTTCGAGCAGAGGTCAATCTCTCGTGCATCGCGTAGGAGGTGTATAAGCAGGGATATAAGCAAGCTATGCTTATGTAACCTGTTAGAATGGCGCCTACCTAGATAAAGAAATTAAAATATTGTCAAAACCCAAAATTTCAGCCAATCGTTAGAGGCGTATTCAAGAAAACAATTTTAAAAACATATTTATATACAGTGTGAGGCTTTATAAAGTGCACGTATCAAAACTAGGGAAACTACACAATTTCATCGATGGAAAAATTATAAATTTTTTAAAAAAAAAATTTATTTTTTTATGAATATTTTAAAATTTTTAATTGCAGCTGCTAACCTTATTTAAATAAATTGTTATAACTTTTAAACTGAATGTCCTATCAAAATGGAATAAATTTTTAAATGATTGCTAATAATATGTTGTGCAATAAAGTACCTACAAGTGATTGTTCTGGATCTGGATGTTTGTACTTGATATATTTATGTATGTAAACTGCATCTGCGATACAAGACAAGATCCTGTAATGTTTATTTAAAGAAAAAAATTGAAATATTAAAAAAACATGATCGTTGAGTTCAATGACGTGACACGTGTGACTGATAGATAATTTTTGACACGCACACGTCACCAGGTGTCCATTATCACAAGCCTGCTGGCGAAATGTTTGTAAAATATGTTATATATTACATAGGCTGCACTAAAAGTATCGGGAATGGAATATTTCCTGTTCTGTTCCAGTCATTTTAAAATCTTTTTTATTGAAAACTCCTTGGTTTCAAAAATCGAATACCATTTATTTATTTAAAAAAAGATTCTCGGTCTTGTTACAAGGTTTTATCAAACTTGTTTAGTCGTTGAGAAAATGGAATTGACTCGAGAAAATTGAAGAGCGATGATTTGTTATGACTTTCGAAGTGGTTTAACACAAAAACAGTGTATTAACCGGATGATTTCTGCATTTGGTGATAAAGCCCCATCCAAAACCACAATTTATCGCTGGTTTGCTGAATTTCAACGTGGACGTGTCAAGCTCAGTGATGATCCCCGTCAAGGTCGTCCAAAAACTGCAGTCACCCAAGAAAATAGTCCTCACGGGTGACAACGCATCTGTATTTTGATTCGTAATCGAAGATATATGTAGATGTCTATGGACCACAGCAACCACTTACCATCAGGTGGACTGTGTTCCCGTTTGTCACTCTCTCCGATAAAAAATAAATAAATATTAGCTGCACATAATCCACTTTGTGATTTTTATTCCTTCCTCTTTTAATTTCTATGCCATTGATAAATAAGACGGCAACGGATGTTTTCTACGACGCTACCGCGTTGCCATGAACTTTATTTAAGATTTAACCGTGACCATGAACGTGTTTGCGTTGGATCCCTTCGTCAATGTCGGTGTCACGTACTACGTTAGCTGCAGGGCCCGCACGCCCTTACCGAGGTCGGCACATAATCGCGATCCAAATTATTATGGACACAGATTTCACGGTCGAAATTGTTAGTGTGCAAGATGCGTGGGTACTTTTTTATAACTTACATTAACAAATTATGCAAACGGTCCTCATTAAATTTAAAACTGGTTATGTAATTCAAAGGAAACGATTAAGTACGGATTGCAATATCTATATAATGTTGTTATAGCCCCATGATTCTCTTCTGTTTTTTGATACGGGTTTTATGGACAATTTGTCTGCTTTAATTAGTAGTTTTTTTATTAGTAAAAAAATAATAACAAGCATAGATCATATCTGATTTTTGGCAGTTTTAGGGCTTCACGCCGTGTTGACGTATTTCACGTCCTCGGAACGATTTTAATGTCGTAAACATGCAGATTTCGTTACCTTTAGGCGACTTTTTCCTTTTACGGCAGGCGCTTATTTCACAGAGCATGGAATCTCTATAGCCTATCTCATGCGTTACTCTCCAGTCTCCAGTCCAGTATAGTAATCAAACAGAGCATAGACAGTATCTACAGACTTGCAAAAATACTTAGTACGCGGCAATTTTGAATAAAATATTTTGACTTCGACTTTGACTTTGACTCTAATATTATTGTAGCCTTTGTGCGTTATTACGGTTCATCCGTCATTCTGTCCTCTTATAATGATAGTAAAATACGTTGTTACCACGCCCAATGACGGGGTGGTGGTGGTGGTTGTGGTGGGAGGGTTAAAAGTGAATGTATCATCTCATTTCATCCTGTAGGGGTCAGAAGAGATGACGGTGAGAACCAGAAAAATATTTTGGCATCCGATAGACGGTAGTATAATAACCATCTCATTCACACTAGTTGTAAAATATCCAGACCAAACAATCGAATTGAACGGGCAGCATCGAAGATGCGAGAGCTCCGGTACTAGGATCGTGTCCCCACGTGGTAGAGCCATACTGCAGCTATATTATGGTTGTAGCACAAATGGAGCGGCTTAACCGGGGAAGGTCCACGCCCTAACAGAACACCAGCATAAAATAGTGGTGTTTCGTACGGTGAGTGTAGAGAACCGGAGACCCTCTTCACTAGAAACCAGGCATTCCATCTTCGTCCTCAGGGGTGACAACGCATTTACTACTGTGTCTATGAGCTACAGCATCCTTTACCTGGACTGTGTGTTCATTTGTCACTCTAATGTTATAAAAAGAAATTTCTATTATGAGTAAGACCAATGTTCAGCGGTAGATGTTAACGGGTCGATAAAGAAAGAAGATGTTGTTACCTCTTGACCGCCTCCCGCCGCTTCCTCCATCTGCGTCTTCACGTGCTTGGCGCGCAGCATCGGCTGAACCAGGCGCAGTCGTACGTAAGCCTCTATACTGAACACCGCTAGCAGGAGTGCTAGCTGCAACAATAGCAATGTACCCAGTTACTATCCGCATATCGTCAGATTTTATTAATTGCGCAATACATGATTTAAGACTTATTTGCAATAGCAGTTAAAGTACACAACGTGCAAATGACAATGTTAATAAAAACAATATAATCGTACATATAATACAAATTTAAATTATTATAACTTATTATTACTTTTATAACAATATCAAAATTATATTATATATTATTTTTACTTTCATAGATCATAAATATTATAATAATTATTTTCTAACTGCCATGTCAAAAGTTTTTTTTAATAGGCCGAGTTACTTTTCCGCGTCTTATTACCTACATTTACCCTCAGTTAAAAATCAAAATGCAGACGCGTTGTCGCCTGAGAACTAAGATGATATCCCGTTGGGTTGGGAGAAGCATACATGTGTGGTCGACGATAAGTAAGTACCTTACGCTAGCTCGGTAGAGGCATACATGTATGCATCAAGTGGTTTCGAGTTACTACCCTACAAAAAAGGATTGTCATTACAAACTATAACAAAGATATACTGAAATGTATAACAAAGACATAGACGAAGAACATACTCTTTAATTTGGTACCATAATCTGCTGGTATTTTACGCTGGTATGTTGCGTGAGCACGGTAATTTTTATAGATAAAATTGCCGTGGCGTGAGTGTGGTTCTTTCGCAGTCGAACCGACACATTCGTGCTACAACTATAATATAGAAGCATGGCTCTAACCACATAGTCTCTGTATTTTAGTTCTCATATTTTCACGAGACTTCTTTCATGAAACAGATTCCAGTTTAAGCCTAAGACTAATTATAAACAACCTTTTGTAATTATGCTGCAGCAATCTTAAAATAAACAGTAATAGCTATGCTAAATGCATTCTTCTTAAATAGATACAAGTTTATGTGGTAGACACGTTGCTATTAATGGTTGCAGTACGCATGGGTCGGCTCGACAGGAGTAGGACCGCGCTCTCACAGAATACTAGCGTAATATAGTAGCAGCCAAATGTTGCTGTGTTTCGTATGACGAGTATAGAGAATCGGATACTCTTTTTACAGAAAATGTGGCATTCTATTTTGGTCCTCAGCGGTGACAATTCATCTGCATTTTAATTCTCAATCGAGGACAGATGTAGATGTCTATGGGCCACAGCATCCACTTACCATCAGGTGGTGTGCTCGTTTATCATTCTTATTTTATAAAAAGGTATTTTTATTTTGGTCTATAAAGTTTGTACAGATTGCTTAAGTTCATTTTTTCACTTTTTGATACAAAATATTAATGATATTTCCTAACAAAAATACGTATTTATTTTATGTACATTGACGGTATTAGTTCTAACTTACCAATACCTACAGACATCTGAAATTTCATTTCGTGCCAATTTAATAAACATATATGCCACAGAATAAGGTAATATAATATCGTTTATGTGATTAGCAGTATGATTTTGTAACTTTGGTGGGTATCGTTGGCCGGTGTATAATATTTTGTAACCTAAAATAAGATATAAAGACATCGGTTTATAACCGATATTGTTACATTTACACAATACAACGAAACAAAAGGCCAAACGTGAAAACGAAGTCAACCACGATTCCCAACAGAGTTACACAATCGCACTGCAGCTCGGTAGATCCACAAGACCAGTTGAATCATTTAAATTCCATACAGCACTTTTGCCGCTGAAGGTAGGCAACCTCTAAAGATGGCAACACGGTATAAACATGGTCCTTATCTACGTTACATCCATCAACTTCCTATATGTGGTACAAGATCGTCACTCCATCTAGTGGGACACCGGCCTGCGCTACTAAAGAATCTCTCTTTCCCGCCGGTCGTCGGTTCTTCGAGCTAGCCCTTTACCACTTCAGCTTATCGATTTGTAAATTTGGAGGCTATATAGGTAGTTATGTTTCAAAAAAGATCCTTAAAACTTGAGAAACTAATATTTTGAGCAGTATCTAACACATGAAGCATTGAGAGAGAAACAAGCAACACCAAAAGATTTGTAGGTTACCGGCCTTTTAAAAAGGAATATGCTCGTTCCTTAAAGTTCTTTAATCATATTAGCTCGTAAAACCGCTATTGATAGCTAATTCCACCAATTAGTCGTGATAAGAAAAAAATTTTCAAGGTTTGTGTTTGTGTCAAGGATCGTAAAATAATTTTATTTCATTTATTTAACTATATGCTGTACACAGAAATATATATAGGCATATTAATATAATATAATAAAAATAACCTGTGAAATCATCAATAAAATATATTTGTGTATTTGAAAGGCTGTACTGTTACTGAGCTTTCAAGCATCTTCAGACCTTGACAAGATTGCTGTTTTGAAATAGAATCAATACTTTTTGCGCGTCAAAAAGGCATTGGCAAAATTACACGCATCCAATAATAATTCATATTTTACAATTAGTGATTTCATATTGAGAAAAAAAAAACTGTAAAACGATAGCCTTCAAACAGAGGTCAGTGAAAAGATTTGTAGTCAGATATTATTATAATGCAATTAAAACTATTTGTGAGTAGATTACCTATATCACTTTTTGGCGCCAGGTACAATTACTTTTCGTTTTTTTTAAAATCACGTGTAATTAATAAACATCAAAATGGGATTCCTTTAAAATTAGAATTAAGGTCATTTTAAATCTTTGCCGTTTTTAGTAGCAACTTATTATTTCAATTGTATAACACATACTAAGCACTGAACACAACTTGAGAGACGTTGAGTTCATCTCTTCTCAATATTTCAAATTTAGTCTTATTTTATTGTGATGTTTGTGTAACGGAAATCACCTCAGAATATGTTTCGTAGTGCTTACATGATTAAAGTATTTGACTGTTAATTAATTAATGGAAATAAAAAAAATATTAAGGTCAGTATATTAATCGCAGTGAAAAGAGCAAGGTGAAACATTGACGCCAATTTATGAGGGCGTTTTAAACGCAACCGTTAATATCACTTTTATTTGCGTGCACTTAGTGTTTGCAATAAGTGTCGTACCGGACACAAATATTTGCCATAGTTGCCAAACTTGGCAGGCGGGTTGGACGCTGCTATCCGTCTCCTGGTTTGTTTCCTCTGTCGCCTCCTACGACACCCACGGGACGATATGAGGAAGTGGGTATTCTTATACCGTCACTACTCGGTTCACCAGATTTAAAGTTACAGCCTATATACGTCCCACTGCTGGGCACAGCCCTCCACTCGTTTCTGAGAGGGTTTTTGGGCAAGGAAGTGTTCGCCACGCAGCCCTAGTGCGTGTTGGCGAACTTCACATGTCTTCGAATTTTTTTTCTTATTTCTCATACATGCAGGTTTCCTTACAATGTTATCCTTCACCGCCGAGCAAGTGGTAAATCAGAACTTAAAATTGCAATTAACAATTTCATTGATGCCGTCGGGAATCGAGCCCGGTTTGCTCGCGTACTGTGAAATTTACAGCGAGCGCTAACCATCTGAGCTACCACGGCTATCACCGACCACCTTTACCGTCACCAGATTTATCAATTTAATATTATTTACTTATAAAGTACTGTATTTCACATTTCACCTATAAAGTAAACGCGTGGTGGAAATCACTCCACAACAACGAGCGCAAAATAGTAACTTAGTGCTGCTGTGTTTCGTATGGTTAGTGTAGAGAACCGGAGACCCTTTTTACTGGAAACGAGGCATTCCATCTTAGTCCTTACGGTTGACAACGCATCTGCATTTTGATCCGTAATCGAAGATAGATGTAGATGTCTATGGGCCACAGTAACCACTTACCATCAGGTGGACTGTGTGCTTGTTTGTCACCCTATCCTATATAAAAAAAAAACTTTAACTTTTAACCAATCTTATGAATATGTTTTTACTGTTTGCAAATATGCGTAAATATTTTGTTTTTTATTGCAAAGATAATCAAGTACGTTTAAAAGCCCATAGAAAATTTTTGCCTTAACCTTATTTTTTTTTAATTTAAATTTTTTATTATTAATTACAATGCAAATACAATGTTAGTAGGGTGAATTTCATGAAGGTTAAAAAATATGATAAAAATTATAATGAGACATTGTTTTGTGTTTATAATATATCCACTAGAAACCTAAACATTTTTTTTAAACGTAACTTTTCGCATATAGTGAAACTGTGGACAAATAATCTGGTAAGCGAAAAATATTAGCCTTCATTAGGCGCACATATTGAATCAAAATCTAAGCCATAGATAGTTGTTTTTGTCACCATTCGCCAATTCGCTAAAGCTCGTAGAGCGAACAACCTATACTTATTTGTATTTTCTTCACAAAACTCTTCATAGCATGCCGACGAGTCACTTTGTGAAGTACTTGGGAGATTCTGACAAAGCTTAACCCTGCGAACAGTTGATGACGTTGATATTTAAGGACCCCTAAATGGATAAGAAAACCTGAGGTGTATATTACCATCGAAATAGTCGTTACAACGTTTCCGTAGATAATGTACAAAATCGCACTACCGTTATACACCAAAATCGACTTCAAACCATTTTTAAACAATAATAATATTGTTGTTGTTTCGATTCTCCAATTAAGGTAGGCAAAGATCTTAGAGCATACAGCCTAGTCTGATTTTTGTTTTGCACACAAAATTCTTCACAGTATGCGTCGCATTACGATTTTTTTTAGAGATTTGATGACAGCTTTACCCAATGAAAAGTTAATGACAGTAATATCTCAAGACCCCTAAGCGCATAAACATGACTTTATCGCCATCGAAACACTTCGTACATCGTTTCCAATAATAGTTCAGACTTGTACAGACTTTTAACACACAAAATTGCGCCAAGTTTACGTATCAAAATCACTTCAAACCATTATTTAACCCCTCAAGCGCCAAAGAAATCCCATGCAGTCGCATGCGCCCGGCAAATCCCGAGCGATCGCATACACTAAAAACCATTAAA
>DWHP01002773.1:0-14069 GCA_018247895.1 Parnassius honrathi
ACAAAGATCATGTTTAATGTCCATGTCACACCTATGCCGGTAGTTGTTGGGAGCATTAAGCTCGAAGTTGTTGACGAGTACGTTTACCTGGGACAAATAGTCCGTCGTATTACGACGCATCTTCTCGTCAGGTATACCTCTATAATGAGGTTTTTAAAACAGTTTGTCATATATTGAGATAGCTTTCTTATTATCAGACATAACTATTAATTTTTTTCTGATAGTCCCGGTTTCATAGCTCACAAGAGTAAATGAACAGGCTCTTGTGAAAAAGTACTATAAATGTTAAACCAAACAAATTTTAAACACGGGATTATTTTTTTTAACTATGAGTAGAACTGCATTGATAGAATCTTGAAAGTCATATGTATAAGTCGGTAATCAAACCGATCCAACCGTAAATTTCGTAGTAGGTACGTAAGCAACCTAATTGTATCCGCGCCGATTGCACTTATATTTCAACTGCAGTTTGAAGTTTCGATTCACCATGTTCTCGATGGTAAAGAAAACATCGCAAGGAAACTTGCATATCTGAGAAGTTAAAAAATATTTCGGAAATCATTTGTAGGTATAGTAGTAGTATGTGAAGTTGGTCATCCCGTATTGGAGTCAACTTAATCAACTCCTTTTTGACATAAAACTCGCTGTGGCCTGTGCCCAGTAGTTGGATGTGTTTAAACTGCTACTTTTTTACTTTTAATAGGCCTATCCACCGCTGATCAGGCTCCTTCCATTGTTTGTCAAATAGACCGGGTATTCGCAGTAGTATTCACGCTTGGCAAGCGGGTTGACAACCGCAGTTCTTTATTACTTTGCGCTGTTAGGAAGCAGATGCTATTCATCTCCTGTTTCAATTTCGTCTGTCGCCTCTTAAGACAACCACGGAATGGGGTAGTGGTTTCTTTTTCGCCGCCTCTGCACGGATATTAAATTATTTCTACTCCCGTTTATTAACTGGATTTCCTCCACAGATTGCCAAATAAGTTGGATAATTGCCATAGTTGCCACGATTGGCATGCGAGTTGCCAACTGCATATTTTTATTATTTTGAGCTATGATCAGGAAGACGCTGCTGCCCATATTATGTAGATTTCTACTCCTGTACATGAATTTAATTCATCTCACACGTTCACCGTGAATAAAACAACATTTATGAAAATTTGAAGTCTACTTGAACATAAAAAATACTGGCATGTGGTGCTAATCAATATTCAATGGGACCAATATAAAGACCATGAAATTAAACATGATTTTGTCAAAACTATATCAACTTTAATATTGAATATTATGTAAATAACGCATTTCGGACTCCAGGATAATTTTCCAAAATTCCTGAGTCATTCGATCACACTTTTTTATTTTTAAATCAAAACGTTACCTACACATTAGGATTGCTCTCTTGTATCGCGTTTACATACATAAATTTCACAAAGATAAACGTACAGAGCCGGAACAATTATTTGTAGGTCATACAAATACTTCTGTGCAGGTTTCAAATCTGCGCCCCTTAGCGCTGAAAAGAGTTAAAATGATTGATTTTCAAACGATTCGAACCTAAGACTTGCTAGCTATCCGCCTGTTCACTGGGACACAAACAATCATGCTTATCTCCTTCAAGTGCAACTCAAATAAATACAACCCTGACCTAAAACTAATTAATTACTAACGAAATCTGGCCGCTGACACAAAAGGTGCGTTATCACAGCCAATTATAGTGTTTCGATCGTGATTTCTCGATGAAAACAATAATTAACTCATGGTGCATGGTCACACCACGTTATGGACTCACGTAGAGATACCATATATCAGGACTTTTGAGCTCTTTTCAGTATTGCGGTCGGATTTTGGAAATGTCAAGCGTTTTAAATATTTCACTGAAATGCAGTAAATGTTTTTGCGTGTGAGGGATGTAATCTGTCCGTGGATTTTTCGTGAGAGTGGACAATACCAATAACCTAATTGATTTTGGTTTTTTTTCACGCTTGTTAATTACGTTTGTGACAAAATTGCAGGCCTTTATATAAAAATCAGGTAATTTGTCAGGACTTTAAAATTTTCCATTTGGTAACCCTTGTCTCACGCGGCATCGACAATCAGAGGTTATCGGCGCCAAGCGGCTGGACTGTTAATATTTTCCAGCGTATTTAACAGCCGGTGTGCGCATGATTCCGGTACGAGTAGATTAATTATTTTTGTATCTGTCGTAGGTTTATGGTAAAGTCATGTTTCTCATCAAAAACCTAGGCTTTTAATCAAGAACCGGAAGAAGACTTATTTACGTAATCCAATCATTAACCTGAATTAATCCTGTTTTTTGTTTAAAAAACCTCATGATAAAATTTAGGTTTGGGTTAGGTTAGGTTGATTTTTTCATAAAACTTAATCAATCTAGATTTTTGATCAAAAAACTGGATTTTGCTGTGAAAACCCAGTTTAATATAAAAAGTTTTTAAAAACCATTTTTTATCATAAACCTGTGAAATATCGATTTGAAAAGCAAATTTATGTATAAATAAAGATCATATGTTACGTGCATGTCACATGGACAAAACAAAGATCACGTTTAATGTCCATGTCACACCTATGCCGGTAGTTGTTGGGAGCACTACGATCGAAGTTGTTGACGGGTATGTTTACCTGGGACAAGTAGTCCGACTAGGTAAGTTCAACTTCGACCCTGAGGTCAATCGTTGGATTTAACTCGGCTGGGCAGCGCTCGGGAGATTACGGCACTTCTTGGCAGGTATACCTCAAATCTTGAAAACAATATTGTACAAACAGTGCGTGTTGTCAGCGATGACTTATGGATCTGAGACGCAGTTCTTCGCTGCCGGTCGTATTAGGAAGCTCTAGGTCGCTTAGTGAGCTATGGAGAGGGCAATTCTTAGGGTTTCTCAGCGTGATAGACTTAAAAATGAGAATATCCGCAGCAGAACCAAAGTGACCGACACTGTCCAACAGATTAGTAAGCTGAAGTGCAATATAGTTTGAAGAAACAACAACCGATTGAGAAGAACGGTTCTCGAGTGACCTCGTACCTTAAGCGACCGCGGGCGGCCCGCACTAGGTGTAATGATGATGAGGTCGATGGATTCAGATGGCTCAGGACAGGAGCGTGCTTTGTAGCGCCCTTTGTGGGCGGCCTGTGTTCAACAGTGGACTTTTGAAGGCTGTAATGATGATGAGCGGATTCAGGATCTAAAGCTTGGTGGATATCAGAGACGGATATTTTTCACCACACCACTCTTTCATCTCACTATAAGATTTGAGCAATTTTACAGGCGAATAAAACTACTTTTGCGGACTTTATCGCGTTTTACACGTGCTAGAACATATAACTGACGTGAATTACCAGTGCTCCGGGAAGTCTTCAGTCTGTGATCATATTTGACATGACAGGGTCGTCGAAAAGAGTAGAACAACGTCTGCCTGGCAAGCTAGTTTGTTCCTAAAAAAGATGTGATTTTTAGTTTTGGGTTATTTTCTAGTATTTATAAACGACGTGTCTGTACCCCATTAGTTAAATAAATGCTTTAAAATGGGTGTGAACAAGAATTTATTTTATTTTGTTATGATTTTATTCTGTTTGTCTCATTTTGATATTTTAGTCTACAAATAAATATGACTTTTAAAGTTCAGTTTTTTGCTTTATTTCAGTAGCCCTTACGGGGGCCCTGCTTATTCTATAAAAAACCAACATTAAAGTAAACTTACAAGCCTAAATATTCCACTCCCTGAGTACAGCCCTCCTCATATATGAAAAGCTTATCGGACTTTATATGTTTGCTCATGACGCTTTCCTTCAACGTCGAGCACTGGGTATATCATCACGTACAATTATATTTTCAAATGCTGGCTGGGATTGAGGCTTAGTTTTTGAGTACTGTGTAATTTATGGCGAACGTTTGGCCTGTGAACTACCACTAGTCTTTCAGTCTACTGCTGGTTAATGTCGGTTTTTTAAGAATGCACCAGATGAGGGTTTCTCTCGATATTTTCCTTCATCGCCGAAACGTTGTGAAAAACTGTAACTAAAGCGTATGTAGCGCGTACGTTCTCGGTACAATAATTTGTTCTTCGTTGATAGCTTCTGATAACATTTAGAGGTTAGCGCCACGAAAATGATGTAATTACCCTGGGAAGGTCGTCATTTTCATATAAAAAACACGTAATTAAAGCTGCGCACTTTGTCCTTGAATTTAATGGCCCTATTTATAAATTTTTTGGCAATATTAAGGTGTCAATGATAATATGAGTTTTTTAATGTAACAAAATACGAGCACACAGTCCAACTGATGGTAAGTGAGTACTGTGGCCCATTACACATGCACATTTATCCCCAATTAAGGATCAAAATCCATATGCGTCGTCATGCTTTGGGATTAATTAACTGTCCCCCCGACTTCATCCGCGTGGAATTTATTACGCTCGGATTTCATGGGTTTTCGCTTATTTTGCGCGGAACCCTAACTGTTTTTCAATCGACGAAAAAAAGGAGGAGGTTCTCAAGTCGACGCGTATATTTTTTTGTATTAACAAGGATTAATTTATTAAAGAGTTATCCGATTTTGATAATTCAATTTTTAATAAATAGGATTATACTTCGAATAAAGATATTAATTAACTTGCAACCTTCCGCCAATTAAAAATACAATGATGTGTCTTACCTGGATTGAAGAGCACCTCCCGCCCTTCCTCAATTGCATGCACCAATCCCGTCGCCAGTAATCCCAGCACCACTACTCCCAACACCACTATTCCAGGAAAGACACCATCGATGACAATACGACACGTGTTTCGCCTCTACACGAGGCATCCTCAGGTAATCTAGACTCTAAAGAGTCTAAGAGTCTACATTACCCGATGAAGTGGTGTTGGGAGTAGTCGTGCTGGGATTAGTGGTGACGGAATTGGTGCATGCAATTGAGGGGGGGCGGGAGTTGCTCTTCAATCCAGGTAAGACACATCATTGTATTTTTAGTTAGCGGAAGGTTGCAAATTAATTAATATCTTTATTAGAAAAATACTTAATCAAAATCAGTTAATCCGTTCAAGAGATACGATGCCATAGATAAACAAACTCTTTCGTCAGGGCTTAGAAACAGTAAAAGCCTACAAAGAATTAGAAAAGATAATTTCTACATATCAGCTTCTTTGATGGCGCTGCTAAGATATGGTGTATAGATGAAATACAACGTTTTTTGTTACCTCTCTTGATAATCAAACGACTCCTACTCCTATAATGCAATGAATTGTTAATTAGGACAATGACCAGATCTTTGTTTGCCAGTTAATTCCTAACAGAAACAGCGTGAGATAAGCGCTCGCGTGATGTAAGACAGCGTCATGTTGGATTCGTTTGCTTATGGAGGCTGTGCGCACATCTCTTTGTTCTAATATTGTCAAAACACGGTTTACGTTTGTACAGCTTTAATAATATAAACATAATGTGTTTTTGTTTCCAAGGGTGTCATATAAAGCGACAGGGTAAATAAAACGGAAGATCGGTATCAGCATATAAGGATGATGACAGACCGACGGACAGAAGCAACCTTAAGATAACAACTCAAAGTAATAATAAAAAATTGTAGTAGCAAAACCACTTGCCGAGCGTGGCAACTGTGGCAGTATTCCATCTATATTGCAACAGTATTATGTTCGATCTATGGCGTCGGTCCGTGTTCAGCAGTGGTTGTAATAAATGGCTAATATATAGTTATATGAATTGTGCAAATACCTCACCTCAACCGGCAAAGGACCACACGCTCACGGAATACCAGAGTAAAGCAGAAGTTAATGATTTCTTATGTTTGCGTGAACGCTACACATTGAAATGAAACTAGTTTTCACGGAATTTATTGCGTGTTTTGGTCACTGTGGAATTTATTGTGGTCGAGCACTGGCACAAAAAAAGTATAAATAAAAACTAGTTTCATTTAAACTTACCATTAATTGGACTGTGTGCTCGTTTGTCATTAACTTGTACAAAGAAATGGAATTCGTTTTACGCGTTTACAAACATCAAATTTACAAATGCAATGCAATACAAATGCGGTTCCAAAAAGAAGGCAATTGCAAAGAAAAGTCTGCAAGAAGAAGAGTTTCTATGATATCAAACATCAATGTGTAAAACTGAGCAATGTCATTTTGTACACCAACCAGGGCTCATTACACAACCGTTATTTCTAAGACGTGCGTGTATTTGGATTGCGTCCAACGTTCATGTGCCATACTAAGTTTTTACGGTTATACGTTGTTTACGGTTAATTTGTTTTAGCTGCCTAGCAGGTACATCGTGTGAAGGTTCTGTTTTGGCGCTTGGACAAGATAACTTGTTAGTAAATATGTACGTATGAATTTACGTAACTTTTACTATACCTAACGGGTCATCCATAACTCACATCACCAACTGTTCTGTATTTAATGGATGCAATTATCTCATTCTCTTATATTCTTATATTGTATACCTATATATCTAATATTTATGCACAATTCTATACGATTAGATGTGACTATACTTGAATGAATTGAGAATTGTTTGAGCTCTCAGATATCTTACCACAACGTTGTGCTGACTGGTAGGTATAGGTAGACGATAGATAGCATTTTATACGTGACCAGTGATCATAGTTTCGCACGGTCGGGTCATTTCTGGATCTTGACACAGCGGCACCCACCGGGTCCAGTTGTGAATTTAAACCATCCAGGGACCTACTCAAATACGCACAAAAATTTCATCAAACTCAGTCTACCCACTTTAGTGAGACTAATGGATGGCAGTTGGTTTTATATAGAGAGCCATGCTGCATCACAAATGCAGCACTATATAGGACCACGTGAGTGATAACCGGAGACCCTATTTACTCACGGGTGACAACGCATCTGCATTTTGATTCATAATCGAGGATAGATGTCTATGGAGATGTCTATGGGCCACAGGAACCACTTACCATCAGGTGGACCGTGTGCTCGTTTGTTACCCTTATTCTATAATTAAAAAAGAATACCAGCGTGAAACAGCAGTATAGTGCTGCTGCATTTCTTGTGGTACCAGAACCGGATTTTTTTTACTGGTAACGAGTCCATTCATCTTAATCCTTGGTGATGATAACGCTTCAGCATTTTGATTTTTAATTGAGGATAGATGTGGGAATGTATGTCTCATATCATCCATTTATCATGATATGGACTTTGTGATCGTTTGTCACGCTTACTTCTATAAAAGGTTTTTCTTTACCGACTGGGAGTTTGTCACAGTCTGTACCATTCCCAGAACCTCTCACCTGTTTTCCTTGTTAAACAGCAAAACGCCAACTACTGTGGTCCATTTTGTAGAGTAAACGAGAAATACCGTCATCACAAGCTTTGGCATTCCATTCCACAAAAAAAATTAATAGAAAAAATGCTGTGCCCTTCTTAAGGTTTAATCTACGCAAAATAATAATTTTAGGACACTAGATACCTACACTCTAAATCGAGTTAGAAAAACAGAAGAATCTTGAAATAATACTAGTTTTTACGGATTTTATCGCGTATATTTAACTTTTTAAATACCCGACGTTTCGAGAGCTTTACAGCACTCATGGTCACGGGGGGGACAGAAGAATCTTGTCCCCTTCAACAGATATTTAAATAATTGTTGCTACTCTTGGTTGGTTTGGTATGCATTATCAGAAAACTGTTATTCTAGTAAAAAAAGATTCCTTAATAACTTCGTAAGCAAGCGATCATAAAGACTTATGGGAGTTAATTAAACACAAAGAGTTAAAACATCATAAAGCACGTATTTAACTAGAGGTAACCGGAGAAAACTTTTACAGTTAAACGCGGCACCGTTAGAAAAGGCCGACAGTGACGAGTCAAGAACAACGTGTATATAACGCAGGTGTAATTTCGGAGTTCATTATATTTCTCATATTTTCACTACAGCTAAGTCAGTTGTATAAATTAACTTAAAATTAATTTATATGGTCGTCAAGCGTCGCGCGTGCCTTACTGTCGATGTCCATAAACCTATATAACGTAACACGCTCACATCGGAACACATGATTAACCAGATAAATCCATTTAAGTAGGAAAGCTTCTGATAGTAAATTCTAATTTATACGACGAAATTGTATTTGTAGTGTATTATTACAGGATAGCGGGCTTCTTTTTTTTTTTAGAGAATATGGCTGACAAACGAGCACAATGCCCACTTATTGGATGGACTGATTGGATGCTGTGGCCCATAGACTTCTACATTTATCCTTAATTAAGAATCAAAATGCTGATGCGTTTTCATATCTCAGAACTAAGATGGGATGTCTCGTATTCATCAAAAAGGGTCTCCAGTTCTCTCCTCTCATCAAACGAAACACAGTAGCGTTGAGCTGCTGTTTAACACTGGTATTCTGTGAGAGCGTGGTCTTTCCGCGGCTGCACCGACCCATTCGTGCAAGTTATGTTATCGCTGCAACGTGGCTCCACCACACATCACTGCACTTACCAGTCGGTTTATGTTAACTTGTTTAGATAAACTAGATAACGTAGCCACCAAAGTACTGTAAACCGGCCACCGGAACTCGAACCGGGGATCCTAAACGAGATTCATGTCTGCGTTTCCGACCCCGCCCAATAACAGCCGACCCAGAAACACTGCTCTTGAAACCTTACTGTTTAGTGAATCGGTTCGCCATTTCCTATTGGTGCAAAAATATTGATATAAGACTTGTTATATTTATTTTTACGTGATAGAGCCACACTGCTACATTGTAGTTGTAGCACGAATGCGTCGGTGGCTCGACTGGGAATGCCGGATCGGAACACCAAAATATCTGGACAAAATTTCAAAATGTCGGAATTTTAGTGCTGTTGTCGGGAGAAACTAATGTTATATATAAAAATGTAAACTAAAAAAAATATTTTTTAAATGAATAGGCTACAAAAAGACTTAACATTGTTGACATATAATTAATTTAAGTAGGTACACTTAATGTTTAGGTTACCATATGTATATATGGCGTTAGATTTTACTGAATCCACCAACTTGGATCCTATATTAGTATTCAGTAGATTTTAAATTCAAACAATTTACTTCAAAGTTCAGTCTAATTACTATACTAAATCAAAAGCAGCCGTGATGCGAAGAGAAGCCGTTCGTCTGGAGATTTTGAGTTTTGTCAGGAGTGTGGAGATCATATCATATCATCATCATAGATGAAATGTCGGGAGAATCCAGACGAATCCCGACCGTCTGGGAACCCCAGCCGCTCGACTGAGGAAGAAACACGCTCTTACAGTTTACCAGCATAACATAACAAACTAATGCTGCTGGTTTCTTATGGTGAATGAAGAGAATATGTTTTATTATGATTTCAAGTTACTATCACTGTATAGATATGTGGACAGTTTGTTATATTGTGCATAATTCTTCGATTGTATCGTGTAAGTTTAACATCGACTATTAGCGGCATCTTCCTGTTAACAACTCAAAATTATAAAAAAAATACGATTGCCAACCCGCCCGGCAAGCGTGGCAACTTATGGTGAAATCTAGTCTATGAGGCCAATCGGGTGGGCGGTGGAGGAGGGGGCTGCATTCAGCGCTGAATATTATAGGTTGTCATGCATAAATGAATAGAAGAATGGACGGACACAATTTTTAATAATTTCGCCTCACAAGGAAGACACTTAGCGTTCTCATGTACAATAAACTTTAAGCCGAGTATCTGCCTCTGATCTATCCAGCTCCATCAAAGAGTAGTTTAATTGAAATATCTTCAGTCGTAAGTTAAAGCCATGCAGCTCATAATGATTGTACATTTAAAGCTTATTTGTCCCTTTATAGCTTCGTTAATGGGCTTGCTGATTAAATAAAATATGACGTTAAATTAAGCATAGCGCACATTCAATATACACTCTTACTAATATCTTGAAAATATAATAATATTACTGTAGAACATACTCTCGGCTGTACAAACAAACATGCCTTCTATCAAATAGCAAGTGGGTGCTAAGGCCTAAGTCACCATATCTGCGATAAAGCATTTCAATACAGATGTGTCATCAACACTGAGGGTAAATGCCATGTTATCAGTAATTTAAAAAAAAGTGATAAGCGAATTTACGGTCTAACTGATGGTGAGAGGTTACTGCAGTCCATGAACACCATTAACTTCTACGGTTCTCACAGAATACCAGCGCAAAATAGCAGCTTGATACTGATGTGTTCCGTATGGTTAGTGTTGAGAATCGGGGACCCTCTTTACTGGAAACAAGGCATTCCATCTCAGTCCTCACGGGTGACTACGTATCAGCGTTTTGATTCGTATTTGAGGAAAGATGTAGATGTCTATTGGCCACTGTAACCGCTTGCCATCACGTGGACTGTGTGCTCGTTTGTCACCCTATCCTAAAAAAAATTATACTGCTATTTACATAGGTCTCCACAACATCTACTTATCATCAGGTGAACTGTGTGTTCGATCGTCACCTTTTATTCTATAAAAAGAAAAAACGGTACCCTGTGCGAGTTTAGCTCTTCAACCCATCCGTGATGCCCTAATAAGCAGTAACTTGACTCTACGGTCGTAAGGGTATATGGTTACCTTAAGCTTTGCTGCCTTATAAAACCATAACTAGGAGGACAGAGACAAAAACATAAAGTCTTATACCATAACTAATATACTAAGAAAAAAATAGCTAACAAGCATTGGCAAGCATTAGGAACACTTCGAAAAATCAACTTAAAAAAGGAAACTACACTACGCAATACTAAAATCGACTAAAATATTTACTGTAATGTCAAATGACGTCGATAAAGCAGTTTTCGAGTTTTTGACCCTCTGTTACGAACAATTGATGAAGAACTATCGTATCACACAGCCATATATGCAAACAAGGCAGCAGTTTTTGCGTAACAAGAATGAGACCGGATTAACCGGAAGAGATAAACATATTACCCTCACGCATTATACCCTAAAATTATTGAATGACACACAAATTACAATTAAAGACATTGAAAACCGTACACAGTAATAAATAAACCGCCGACAATTAAGACCAGAAGGAAGCGAGTTGCCAGTAAAAAAAAAAAAACAATTGTCGATACGAAATTGTGGATTTTTACCGAAGGTAGCATTAATGCCACTTGTCTTAAAGACAGGAAGTTATCGTTTCAGATGGCCAACAACTAACCGTAATGGATATTAATGTGCAAAAAAACTTGGATATTGAAGTAATTACAAAGCATTGCGAACAAGAATGGACGGTAGATATACCGTAAAAGCTATTATACCATTTCGATTTTATGAACACTGAAATATATTGGATATTGGATTGATTGTTTTATGTTTAGGTTTTAAGGCTAGATAAACCTATTTTACACGTCTAGGTAAGTCCAACTTGCACCGAGAGGTCGATAGAAGGATTCATTAGATTATTTATTCATTAGTCATTACACATCTCATTTATACTTCAAGTTGTTATATATACATTCAATTAAAAATCAAAATGCAGATGCGTTCTTACCTCTGAAGACTGAGATGGAATGCCTCGTTCTCAGTGAAACGGGTCTCCAATTCTCTACACTCACCATACGAACCACAGCAGCGTTAAGGAGCTATTTTACGCTGGTATTCTGTGAGTGCTACAACTATAATATAGCTGCAGCATTGCTCTACCACGTATAAAAATGGTACCAGGTGGTGGGACTCCTTTCACTCGTCTGTACGACTCCTCTGCTTAGGAGCCCACATGGGTAGGTGCCTGCACTGCTGTGTTCTGCTCTGAAGGGTATAAGTTAGATAAGCTGATTTATAGGTGGTAGAGCCACGCTGCAGCTATATTACTGGTATAGTTGTAGCACGAATGGGTCGACTCGATCGGGGCAGGATCACGCTTTCACAAAATACCAGCATAAAATAGTAGCTTAATGCTGCTGTGTTCCGTATGAAAAAGGTTGATAAGCGGAGACTCTTTTACTTGAAAGGGAGGCGTTCCACCTTAATGCTCACAGGTGGCAGTGACAGCGCATCTGCATTTTGATTCGTAATCGAGGACAGGTGTAGATGTTTATGGGTCACAGCAACCACTTACCGTCAAGTGGACTGTGTGCTCGTTTGTCTCCTTTATCCTATAAAAAAAGAGCTGTGAGGCATTAGATTGGCATTCTATCTTAGTCCTCAAGGTGACAACGTATCATCGCCGTCTTTGTTTGAAATTGGCTGCAGGTGTCCATGGACTGCATTATCCACTTATCACCAGACGAACATTAAGCTGGTTTGTTATTTCAGCTTTATAAAAAAGTCCAAAATACCACTTTCACTTGTTGCACATTCATCAGTATCTTCACGGTCGCGAGATACCTCGGCACGCTTTATAAAAAAGAAACTTAAGACATGTAATTTAAATGAGCGGCGAGATAGAGGCCGTATTTGTGACAACTTTCGATTTTGTGGCCCTTAATTGGAATACGGAATAACTTTGAGTGTAATTGGTGATATACCAGAAGTTGTATTAGGGAATACTTTGATGACTTGTTCACAGTTTGTGTTTACGTGAGTAGTGACGATGAGCATCTTCTCAGCGGGACTAGAGCCCGATTTTTTTGAAGAATAAGGGTGATGACGAACGAACATATAGTCTACCGTATGGTAAGTGTACGTGCTTTGGCCCATAGACATCTACATTTATCGTTTATACGTGGTAGAGCCAAGTTGCAGGTACATTATGGTTGTAACACGAATGGGTCGGCTCGGCCGGGGTAGGACCACGCACTCATATAATACCAGCGTAAATTAGCAGCTTAAGGCTGCTGTGTTTCGCTGTGTAACGTTGCGGTCAGTTGATAGGTTTTTCTTTCAAGAAATTATCAGTAACAGCCCGGAATCATGAGCATAGAGAGTAATTATAAATATAAACAGTTCAACAAGGAGTTTCATCCTAACCCTTGTAGTGCCCGATTCCTACATCCAAGAAACATTTTGTTCTCCGTAACGATACGCTTGTTTAACAAACTATTCATAAATGAAAAAAGACTAAACGATTCACAAATAGTTGAACTGGTACTTTGTTTTTTTATAAGTGGTTTTCATGCACTAGATTTGGCGCAAAACGGATCGTAAAAGAAATCAAAGCGTTTTTAAATATACGAATATATAAACACGACATTACTGTAAGGTATATTGTTGGTTTGTTCGACACTGATATAAAAATATTGTAAGCAACTGGTATACATAAAACAGTAACGATGAAACTCTACGTCATGGATTCGAATCTACCATTTCTGCTGTCTGAAACCATCTGTTAAACAAAAACTTATCTCGATCTTAACATTCTGAGGGCGGAGAATGTGTTCGCTGCTGCAATCCTATGTACATGAAATCATATCTTAGCCAACGTAAAACATAGGATCGGTAATCTTAAATACCCTACGTATTAGCATAGACTGCAAAATGTGAAATTATTTTAATGCTTTTATTTTTTTATAATCGGCGCCTACTTTTCACTAAAATTACTTTTATAAACAAACTAGGTGTCAAAGTTCTGGAGTAAGCGCTTACCGTGTATTTAATATGTGGTAGAGCCACGCTGCAAGTATATTACAGTTGTAGCACGAATGGGTCGGCTCGACCGGGGAAGGACCACACTCACAGAATACCAGTGTATAATAGCTCCTCAATGCTACTGTGGTTCGTATGATAATCGATAATAAATGTAAATTTTTATGGGCCACAGCATCCACTTACCACCACGTGAACTGTGTGCTTGTTTGCTTCCCTTATTGTATAAATAAATAAAATAATCACAGAACGCGAGGAACGCGAGGAACGCGAGCAACCCGAGTTCAATCCCCACCGGCGCCAATGACAATTACATTGAATGTATTAAAATCATATAAAATTTAATAAAGATATTAAAATATAATTTGCAACCATCTGCTCAATTAAATACAATGATCTGTCTTACCTGGACTGAAGAGCACCTCCCGCCCTCCCTCAATTGCCATTACACCACTACTCCCAGCACCACTACTCCCGGCACCACTACTTCCAACACCACTATTCCAGGAAAGACACACCATCGAC
>DWHP01002774.1:0-14069 GCA_018247895.1 Parnassius honrathi
GTCCTCACGGGTGACAACGCATCTGCATTTTGATTCGTAATCGAGGATAGATGTAGATGTCTATGGGCCACAGCAACAACTTATCATCAGGTGGACTGTGTCCTCGTTTGTCACTCTATCCTATAAACAAAAATACCGTATAAATTTTTTGTTTCCAGTGAGATAACATAATAAACTGTAAGTGAACTTTAATATGTACGTACCAATTGCAGAATGTATGTCGATTATTTTTTTAGAGCTCGTGTGTCAAGCAAGATAATGATGTTTTGTTAATGTAGCAACCGACGAGAGCTTATCTGCGGAGGCTGAACAATGTACCACGCGTAGAGCGCGGGGCGTGGCCACGCCGCCATTGGCGCACATGCAAATCAGCCGCCGCCCGCGCAATCTCGCCTGTCATCTTAACCATTGTCCTGCGGCAAAAACTCTCCCGGTCTTACTCGATCGTCAGAAACATGCACGGTAAAAACTCAGGAATGCGTATAACAAGAAAATGAAAAAAGTTTCGCGTCACTTTCCCCCGCGATTTATCTCTCCCTCCGCCGTACATATAGCAGCGCTCGGTCCTGTCACGAGTCCTCACATTTTTTCTACACCATAAAAACAGGCCGGACAAGAAACTCGTCCATACAGCAAACCGAACCGCCGCATTCCCCAAAGCACAACATCGTAAATAAAGCCTTCTTGCTCGGTGCAAATAATCGAACACGTCAACGAATTCGAACAACCAAGAACGCTCCAAATTGTAATTTTGGTGAGAACCAAATTTGAAGTAAAACTGAATCAGTTATTAATAACACAAAGAGAAAACATTATAAGACATAACTTTGCGACAGTTGGCTGACGGTAGAGCGCGGACCACGGACTCAAGGATCGTGTGACTAAATCCGCAGTTCAACTGCTGTCGTGACCCACTCGCAGCACAGGCGTGGCAAGCTCACCAGGAGTGCTCGCAGGGAATACCAGTAGTGTAATAGGATTTATAGGATTTATTTGTATAAAAAAAGATCTTTAAGGACATTTCGGATAGTAGAACAATATTTTTTTTCACACAATGGTGATGCCATTAATGAACGGAAATTAATCTCAATATATTCCAACACCTCGAAAGAACGAGTAGAATAATTAATTGAAGTTCATTAAATCTAAGCGGCTGCAAGTCGATCTGGTCTAGAACGAGTCGCCGCCGAGACCATTACTTTAGAGCCGCATTTACATTGAATGCACGGACAGACTCGCCGAGATGCAACGCACAATTAAAATAAGGCAATAAATTAACAGATATAAGTGCTGCTCAGGCGCCGGACGGCTCCGAAGCACCCGAGCAAAAAGTGCCCGACCGTATCGCGATAGACAAGGAAGTAATACTATACCTGCAGACTAAGAGCTTGATGGATGGATTTGGATATATTATATGACGTAGTTTGTTACTCTTTCATAACAAATCAATATAAATGTTTAAACACACTGCTGTATTAATTACCATCACCGTTTCACCCTATTAAAATCCACCGCTGAACATAAGCACTCACACACCCGCGAACGCACGCACCCCCGCACACACGCACGCAAGCAAGCACGCACGCGCGCGCACATGCACAAACAAACACAGTGCATATTCTAAGTTCTCTTAATTCTGTTTTAGATAATAAACTTGATATTAACTTTAATTAAGTAGCCATGGAAGAGCGAAGGCACACAATACAGGCAAGACATTTGCTTAAACGGTGTCTGCGATCACTGTCTGTAAGTGTAAACAATATGGTAGCGAAATAAATTATTATTAACTTCCCAAATATATTTCCTCATAGGGTGATATTTGCCATAGTTTCCAAGATTGGCAAGCGAGCTGGCAACCCCAGTTTTCAATTTTTATTGAGCTGTTATCAAAAGCATGCCACTTTTAATGCCCTGGTTCAACTTCTCTCTGACGCCCCTTACGACACCGTTGCATTGGATGATATGGGGCAGTCGACATTCTTGGACCGCCACTTCAAGGCTTAACAAAAGAATCAACATAATTTATAGTAGTTTAGCCTTCTTATTTTCTAAAACTACGATTTATCCATAACAATGCATATCACTGCTCGTTCATTGTACTAGTTTTTTCAAGTACTTGAGTATTTCATTTCGATGCTTGCGCAGCGACAGCAGCACTTTTTGCTTTCTATCTTTTTTCAATCAACTCTTGCTAATTATTCTCATGCACTTTACAGTAGAACGTGATGTTTAATTATCTCCCGTTTCCTTTGCGCAACGTTACTAGTATTTTTACACATGCACTAAAGTTTGTTGAGCTTTCTCATAACAAATTTATTCAAAATTACGAAACTTCGAAACATTTCTTATACTTACAACTTAAACGCATTTTAAGAACGCGTTTGATAAAATCGACCACAACAAAGAATTTTACATGATATGTCTCGGGCCAGCAGACAGTTAAATAGCTAGTAAACGAATGCTGTGGCCCATAGACAGCTACATTTATTCTCAATTAAGAATCAAAATGCAGATGCATTGTTACCAATGAGGATTAAGATGGAATGCCTCGTTTCCAGTTAAAAGGGTCTCTAGTTCTCTACACTCATCATACGAAACACAGCAGCATTGAGTTGATATTTTACGCTGGCGTTCTGTGAGAGTGTGTTCCTTCCCTGGTCAATATGAGGCCCTTGTCTAGCTGTGGACCCATATGGGTTTGACAATGAAGAAGAAAGATAAAGGTAATTGAATGATATCTTACAATATAACATCAGCATATTATTTACTGTCTCACTAGGAAGAGAAGTAATGATCCACTGATTTACTTCTCCAACTATTGTATTATGTAAATTGGTAGCAGAAGTCAAAAGATTCAGTGGTGTAAAGAACAGTCCCGTTCTGGACTATTAACGTCGTGGTTAAGGATATCCGTATTTTACACCAGACCGCAAGATAAGCATATACCTCAGATGAACAGTTAGATAATATGTTTTATTGTAAAATAATAAAAATATATATAACCTCTTTATACCCATAAGGGTACGAATCATCTGCAATTAAATTTAAGAAAATTTGCCATTAACATTAAACAACATATTATCTATACATATAAATAATATTTAAGTGTTTGTCCGTAGTATCGAAATATATAACTGCCTTCTATGAAGCTGGGGGAGTCATTTGCATGCTAGCAAGATATGAATAACCATTTGTAAAGTTTTGTCTGTCTGTCTGCCCGGGTTGTTCTTTAATATGGCTGAACCGGTTGTACTCAAACTCCATGAACAGATGGGGAGCAGTACTAAGAATTATTTAGACTATACTTTATTAGAACACTTGGAGAATGTAAAAGAAAAAACAAAAGTAAACAAGTAAAGAACGTCACATTTATAAATCCTGTCTGCCGTCGCTAGACGCCAATTCAGGTCCATAGTAATAAAATAACTTCAATTTACTCCATAAGTTTTAACGAACAAATGGTTCCAAAGTGACCACAATTAACACAAATATATTAACATTTTTAAAAAGAACATCCGAATTATAGTACTTCCACCACTCACTATACTCTGCTAAAAAAAAAGACAATTACTTAATTCAAGTTTTATTAACCGGTATGCAAATGTTGAGCAACGGAGGGGGGCTTGATGAATGAATGTGCACGGGGACAGTTATTGAGAATATCGGTGACGAACGTGCAGCTCAGAACGCCAGGTAATACATCGTTACGTAATGGCCGCAACGCTGAGAAAATTATAGAACGATGAAGCTAATTAAGCCGCAAGATTCCCCGTCATTAGGTTCGCAAGTGAAGCTGGGCTGTCGGGCATCTGGTGCCCGGAGATAGGGACTACGTTCGAACGCGCAGTCGAGCAGTGCTCATTACGTTCGCATTAGATACGTTCCGAGTACACATTCGTATTCAATTATGCGGCTCGACAAAAACTAGTCGCGCATTTGAATGACGCCGAGCCGCTCGCCCAATTTACAAATAAAACGCGGGGAACGTCCGGCCGCGCAAAAACTGACCGCGCTCCTCCCCGCGCATATGAATGGGCCGCTTTTTGCGCGCTCCTGTCGCCGGAATCACTGCGTCGAAGGAACCTTCACTTCACCGATAAATAGCCATTATTCCAACATGTCCCACGCAATTCCAGAGGAACTTCAAGATTAACATTTGTTGTGAATCGATATTTGTAAACAGATAATAGGTATAGTTGACATTGAAAAATATTTCACGTTTTTTTTAAAAAACAAAGTTCGTGACTACTTTAAAAAATTATTGCAATTATGAAGTACCGCATTTTCCTAAAGAATGCTTCTATCTTTTCATATTGATCATAGCATAGATATATAATAACAATAATATATTGTATCTATCAATACAAATAAATAAAATTGAAGTATGTTTGTAATGTCTAAATATCAGCTTTTTACTAAATGCGTATGAAAGTATATACGGTAGGTACTTGTAACAAAAAACAATAAAACTTTTGTCTGTCTGTGTCTCTTCCTTCCAGTTAATCTTCAAAACGTCTGGACCGATTTTAACGGGATTTACCGGAAGTCTACCTTCATTTTAGAAAAAGAATTAGAGTTCCGCGATAATAAGATATTCCGTGGTAGAGCCATGCTGCAGCTATATTAGTAGTATAGTTGTAGCACGAATGGGTCGGCTCGACCGGGGAAGGACCATGCTTTCACAGAATACCAGCGTCAAATAATAGCTTAACGCTGCTGTGTTTCATATAGTGAGTGTAGAGAACCGGAGACCCTTTTAACTGGAAACGAGGCATTCCTTCTTATTCCTCACGGCTGACAACGCATCTGCATTTTGATTCGTAATCGAGGACAGATCTAGATATCTATGGGCCACAGCAACCACTTACCATCAGGTGGACTGTGCGCTCGTTTGTCACCCTATCCTATAAAAAAGACACTTGATTTATTTTAGAATAGGTATAAATTAAATACGTCGATATTCAAATTATGATTTATCTTAAAAACAGTGTTTGAACATTGAATAATATATTATTTTTATATTTTAGCTACACAATAAAAGTAAGTAATATTATGGCCCCGGGAAAGACCCAGTTCCGTACGTAGAATAATGAGAACTGAGAACCGGTGACCCATTTTACTGGTAAAGAGGTATTAATGGAGTCAATAGTGACAACATATCTACATTTTTGAAAATTATTGAAGATGTCTTTATGCTTCGACAACAACATATCCACACAGCGTTTGACAACCTTATACTTAAATAAAATAAAAGTAACTTTGTACTTGTTTTACTAACATGATCGTAATAATGTACTTGTTAAGATCACAATCTTTACTTCTTAAATTCGACAGTGTCCATTTAATAATGGTATTCTTATTAATTTACTTTGTACAAAAGTCATTTTTATAATATCTATGAAATAGTATAAAATAATCTCAATTCATTGTATTTTTACAGCTGTTTTAAGAACCCACTACCCCACAATATCTCGTGAGTGTCGGTGGTCGGTGATTGGTGACAAAAGTATATAAAATACTACAAGGGTAGCAGCATCTTCCTGATAACATCTCACAATAGATATATACTGCGATTGCCAACCTTCTCGCTAAATGTGACAATTATGGAAAATATTCCCTTATGATAGATCTTTGGGCAGGACTGTGCAAAGCGTTTTTCATTGTATTTTCAAGCCCTAACTTCCATTATTTTTTTAATATGATCGGTATTTCTTTTTATAGGAGAGGGGGCAAACGAGTATACGGTTCACCTGATGTTAAGTGACTATCGCCGCCCATGAACACTTAAAACACCCCTGTAGGGTAACCATATTATGGAACAAGTGAGAACTAAAAAAATATCTCATGAGACTGCTGGGATCAACGAAATTTTAAAGCGCATGCTTATCATTCCATTCAGGAGCACCTAATGAACGAGAAATAAATACAAAGATGAAATAGGACCGCAAGCGAATTCCCGAATTTCAGGGAAAGACGTCCTATTAACTAGTTACCGAACATACGTATATGTCTTACACATTATCCGTCACGTTATGTCACTGCAATGTTCCATTTTTGCCACTTGTCAAACTCAAATATATTCCTTTTTTAACCGATAGCAGAAAAAACTGCCACCAGTTCACACTTGTATTAATAGGATACTGACACAGCTTTAACTGCATTATGTCTAGATTTTAGGTCACTAGAGCCGTCTTGAACTGGCCACTTAAATTGGTAAGAGGCGTGTTAGGTACTTACGTATTATAATTGATGTCGATGACGAATATTCCGTAAATTATTGCGCACAGATTTCGTCTTTACTGTTGAAGAGGTCGTTTTGAAACTGGAAAAGAAATCACACGAAAAATTCGCGAATAACCGCGACACAAGACGTTTAGTAACAGGTTATAGATATCGTACGTTTTTATTTACAAGCGACGCGGCGGATGTGCTCGGACACATTCATTTTTTGCGTGTATGTGATGGCTTGGACTATATTTTTACAGCAAACGGTGTTACAATTAGCATGGAGAAAAAAAAATCAATTGGGAGACGCGTCAGTTAGTGGCCATCTTGTATGTGGCTGGGTCGCAGGGGCTAGAATGCTGCGCATGCGTGGGCTGCGCCGCCAGACTTCATAGGATTTGGCATGCTTACAGTCAAAAGTATTTGTTGCAATCTTCACTCATATTCCTGCGGAAACCTTGATATTTTTTAAATACATATACCTCTAAAAACTAACTCTCACACAAACATCGATATAAAATTTAGATACGTACTTTACTCCAATTTATTCTAACTTTCAATTAGATAGTAGATGATAGTAGCAAGGCAATATTTCTAAATAGCTGAATTAGAATACTAAGATTAACTGACGCGAATATACAGAAGCATTTCACACTAGCAAAGAATCTATAGCATGGGTAGAAGTGTTATAAGATTATTAAAAGAAAAAAATTATTAGGGACATCCTGCAAGGTGCAATCCTCCCCAGCGATATCTTAAATTTTATTATGTCAAGATTTGGTGAGGAATTTGTGAGAATTAGTTCCTTCTTTCTTTTATAACAGTTATGTAATAAACGAGTAAAACTCCCCCTGTAGTGGATATTATATCCACCAATAGGCTCATACTCGCAGGGTGGATAAAACTGAACAAGGTATAAAAATTTTATCCTCTCCCCGTGGATACATTGTCTCCCGCCCATGCCCTGTAGGTGGGACAAACGAATAAACAGTTCACCTGGTGGTGAGCAGCAATTACGGCCCATTTGTCCTTTAGCCAGCTTGCAAAAAATGCTACCGATTTGTTGTCGCCTCTGAGAAATACGATAGACGGCCTCTCACCTGTAATGATAATGAATATCTCTACGGAGACTAGCCATCGGCGCTGGACATGATTATAGTACCCAAGTGTATGCGCAAGCACAGGTGCTCACTCTCATAATTCGATGGGACGGTATCGGACGCGACTGGAGAGAGATCAGGCGCAGGACCAACGGCTTTACACGTTTTCGGAGGTACGGGGGTGAGACACCTCCAACTTCCTGACTCCGGGCAGCTACTGAGAATTTCTTGACAGAAAAACTTAATAATCGATTTTTTTTGTCCGATCCGGGAATCGAATGATCAGCAGTCGCACTACTACAACCACTAGGTCTGTAGTGATACTAAATTTGTGTACACTTTAAACCATTTATGCAGTATTTGCCGTACTCTTTGACGGTAGGAATACCTGAGACACTGGTGCTCATCCAGCTGGGCTTTTAGTCGTCGTCATTACATCATTACGTCATCCACATCATCTGCATTAAGTTGCCGAAAAAAATGCTGATATGCTTTGACAAGCATCATATTTTTTGAAGTAGAATTTTACAAGCATTACATCTTGTAAAGATAGAGCTTCACAAGCGTTACAGCTTGTAAAGATAAAGTTTCGCAAACATTACAGCTTATAAAGGTAAAGTTTCACAACCATTACAGCTTGCAAAGATAGAGTTTCACATAAATTACAGGTTGTAAAGATAGAGTTTCATCAGCACTATAACTTATAAAGATAGAGTTTCACAAGCATTACATCTTAAAAATATAGAGATTCACAAGCATTACAGCTTATAAAGATAGAGTTTAAGAAACATTACAGCTTATAAAATTAGAGATAGATTGTAACGAAGACTAGAACATTACCTATTTTAGTAAGTGGGGGGAATTCAATCCGAAACAGGGATGGCAATGCATTATGTTTAAATTTTTATTTGAGGACGATACTCACAGTGAGGACTAAGATGGAATGCCTCGTTTCCTGTATAAAGAGTCTCCGGTTCTCTAAACTTACCATACAGAATACAGCAGCATATAGCTACTATTTTGCGCAGATTTTCTGTGAGAGCGTGGTCCCTTCCCAGTCGAGCCAACCCATTTGAACTACTACCATAATATAGCAGTAGCATGCCTCTACTATACACAAACTTGATGTGGTTGACTGAGTAGCGGTTAATTGAGTAGTTGATTTATACTCTCACATAAAAATCCAACTGAAACTGTGCCCCATACGACAGAGAGATGCAATTCACGTGCTAAACGCGTTTAGTAATATTACATTTGACTGTTGGATTAACAAACGCAGTAGCTTTAACTTTTTAGTAAATTTCTAAATCTTGGTTCGATAAAATTTCTAGCGTCTTTACTTTTTGGCGATATTGTGAAGCTAGAAAAAACAATATTTAAAATGTCAAAACTACGAACAACGCCTCTATATTACTACAAAGTACTACGAATTCTTTTGCTAGCTGAGAGATGTTGCAGTACTCCGAAATCATCTATTTATCCCAGTTTCTTTTCACAGCCAATCTACCGATCTGCTAATTCAACGGAATTCAAAATCCTAGACAATTTAAAAGTTACAAATAAGGAGTTTGTAGTAAAATACAAACTCTTTATTTGTATCTTTTTTTCTTTGACTCTTTACAAAAAGGCTGCGGTAGAAATTTCTCTCTTTGTAGTTAAAACATTAAATCGTGTTATTACATTATTTGCTACACACACAAATCATTTGTGTACTATTGTAGCTGTTGATCCCGCTACTTGTTCCAAAGCCAAGACTGTCTTTGTAACATATTTAAGGGATTATATGGTGGACAAATATATCTATATTGAAATAAAGATATCAATTACTTTGCAACAATCCGCTAATTAAAAATACAATGATGTGTCTTGCCTGGATTGAAGAGCACCTCCCGCCCTCCCTCAATTGCATGCACCAATTCCGCCACCACATTTGGTGGTGTTGGGGGTAGTGGTGCCGGGAGTGGTGGTGCTGGGACTGGTGCATGCAATTGAGGGAGGGCGTGAGGTGCTCTGCAATCCAGGCAAGACACCTCATTGTATTTTTAATTAGCGGAATGTTGCAAAGTAATTGATATACTTATTGTAATGGATTTCCGCAAAGTAACGCCTGATTCTGTCAATTATATCCATAATGATTCACTCCTCTAAATAAGTTTCCTACGAACGTATTGTATAAATTTTTTGTAAAAACTCTTACCCAAAAATGAAACTTAGAAATTTATGAGATTTACTAAATTACAGCATAGTATACATTGCATAATTGGTCAAAACAAAAAAAGTTTTTCAAACGAACTTACTAAAATACTTTTATTGTAACTCAATATAAGTAAGGATGGAATAATGTTTTTCTAAGAAAGTCTTGTTCAGTTTCACTGTTTGCTTATTCTACATTTCTCACTTTACAGTTTTATTTACTAAAATAATGTTGCGTGCCTAAATTGATGTCTCGTACCTGGCGCAAGCGCCATCTAATGTCGGGGAACAGAGCGAGGAGAGCTTTCTAGAAAATGCCATGACTGCTTTTCAATCAACAGCGCCATCTAATATCGAATAGAAGAACTAAGCTTTCCGGAAAAACACGAAATTTTTGCACCTGGTCGATCGGGGGCCGGTTTTTGCTGGAATATTCTGGATGTATCGGTGAATAAGGCGTATACTAAAGGCGTTGAAGCCCGCCATCGGGGCAGTATTGAATTTGGCTACACAAGCGAAGCTTCGGAGCGAAATAAAGTGAATGAATCAATGTGATTAATTATTAGTGTCTTTTAAGTTTTAATTGGTGTTCGAAAATTAAAGTGTTAATTTTGGTAATTCAATCGGCAGTTTTTATTATCACGAACCCTAAGCTCGTAACAATAATTAATAATTATATGTATAACATAATTATATACAAAATTAATTACATTTTAAGGAACTAAAGCCTTAAATCAACAAATGGTTGTATCCCCCGCGGTATAGTGTTAAGAACGATGCTCGCTTTTAAGCCAAAAACAACTAGTTTTATCCTGCAGTAACGACCAGTCGCGGATAACGTTTCTTTAGATACCTAATCGTGCATTGATCCCACGGACCGAACCGCGGACGATAATCTCTACACACGAGGTGAGCCCAGCGGAGTAGTATCGAATTTCCGAATTGCAGCTTCTGACTAGGACTAAGAACTTAAGAAGTAGAAGGCAACCAACTTTCAACAATCAATTACAAAGCAGACAAAAACAAATCAGTGATATGTTTTTCATAGCAAACACAAAAATTAAGTTTGCTCAATGTTCTCAAAGTAACTAATAATAACAGTTATTTAGTTAAACTGCATACATTTAATTGAGTACGAGGAATATGTAGAGGAAGGTTTCCACAAGCGTACAGCTATAATAGAAAATAATTAACTGAAGAAGGAGGATGAATGTACGGGAGTACAAAGAAACAGATTATTAGCGAGTTTTTCGTGTAGCTTAAAATCAGCGATCATCAACATTGTAAAACATTAGAAAGTTTCCATGCGGTATTTTCGTATTATGCGATATTGTAAAAAGTGGGCCATAATTGTCTTTAAAATAGCAGCTCAATGTTGCTGTGTTTCATATGATGAGTGTAGAGAACCGAAGACCCTTTTTACTGGAAACGAGGCTTTCCATCTCTGCCTTCACCGGTGACAACGCATCTGCATTTTGAATCTTAAATGAGTATAAATGTAGATGTCTGTGGGCCTCAGCATCCATTTACCATCAGGTGGACTATGTGTAAAAAATAATAATATTTACTTTACGTACCTAATTAACTTGTTAAGATTTACGGCGAGTTGCGTTAAGCAACGGAGTGTGTGGCGGCCCCGCACTGCGCCTCCTCGTAAGTTGTCGGTTCTTTGAGCTATATAGCCAGCCTATTGCTACTTCGGCTTACTAATCCGTTTGGCTGTGTTGGATGCTCTGGTTCTAGTTAGGATATCCTCATTTACGAGTTTATCTCGCAGAGAAACTCCGAGCCTCCTACTGGAATACCCAGCTGCCCCTCATAAACCTTTTTTTCCCACCGCTTTACGATTTTTCGATAGGTTGTCCTGTTAATGGTGGTCCAATCGAAATGTTGGCAAAACATGAGATCGTGCCTTAAGAGAACAGCCGGAAAATAATTTATAAAACTGTTAGTTTTCAAAGTTTTCTGATTTACATGATTTTATCAAAAATGTATCACCTTAAAACATATAATTTATGCCATTATATTGAAATAGCGATAACGCTTTATTTTTTTAAATTGTACATTATTTCTGACTAGATGTGTAACTACAAGTTTTTTGCAGTTTCCCAACAACATGAACAATTTGTTTAGAAAAAAATATTAACGTTGCAAATTTCTACCAATTTTAAGATACTGTGGTGTTAAAAAAGTCCTTGATGCTCATTGGTTTGAAAAATATTGTAATCAATGAAGATTTAAAAACAATGAAAAAGCTAAAAAGTTATTGCTATTAGCTATCACTGCTGAAGGGCCCAATTTTTCGATAAAAGTTTTTTTTGTTTTATTTTGCAGTACATCTCAAAATATTATAAAAGTTAGGGATTGTGGCCATAATTAGAGAGGTGGAACCAAAACTAGTAATTCTCCATCCCATTTCGTTTTGGACTACTATTAACAGGAAACCCTGCATTGTATATCTTCTAGTCTTATCTTATATACTATCTTCTCTTATATACTGTCTTACTTCATATACTATCTCAGCTTATATATTTTAAGAGTGGTAGGGCCACGCGGCAGCTTTTGCTCCGAACCGAGGTAGGACCACGACCTCATAGAAAACCAGCGTGAAGTAGAAGCTCTGCTTCAGCATTTCGTCTGATGAGTGCAGGTGGCTGAAATAAGTAGATGATGTGACACCTTCTATACTTGATTCAGATTTTAAATGTAGATTCATTGTTACCCCTGAATGCTACGATAGTATGTCTTGGTACTAATATAAAACTAAAAATGAGTTTCCGATGCTTTAAGCTCATCCGCCATTTTACGCTGGAATTCTGTGAGCGCGTGGTTCTCCTCCGGCCGAGGCGACCTATTTATGCCACAACCATTATGTAACTACCGCGTAACTCTACCGCGTAAAAATGATAATGCCGCCATTATACACGTTCTAAATAGCCTGCCCGAGTATAGTAAAAAAAGAATTGCTATTAAATATAAAAGAAACTCTTTCTTGTGAATTATGTGAAGATTTTGCGTAACTCGTAAATAAATAAAAATATATATAAACTAGTACTGCTTTTTTAAAATATTTTATAAAATATTACTAAATGTTATGTAACATTTGCATTACTTATATACTTAGTGAGCAAATAAATGTTTAAATAATTGAAACACTTTTTCATTAATATAAACTACTTCGGGAAAGATATGGTTAATGACTATTGGTCTGAGGGCATGGTTTTCACGTGCTGGTTGAAAGCTATCACGGCCTCTTCCGGCTCCGTCAAACCTCTCATCAGATCTTTGATTTTTGGCTAAAAAATCGCATGCGAGGTCTGGACTGTGTGTGAGATGGATCACAGTCACAAGATACACCATTTCTAAGGTCAAAATAACTTTATCTTGTACGCGATGAGCGCTGAAGCGTTGTCCTCTTGGTCGTTATTCCCTAATCTTTTTAAGAACACTGAGCAATCAAATGGCAGTTTACCACTCTGCATTAATTTCCTTTCGCTCCTCAAGTGGGATCGTGCAGACAAGACCCATCTAGGAGAAACAAATGCAATCATTATTTTGCCCACGCTTCTTGCCTGTCTCCGTTACCTTCGATCACCCAACAACATGCAGAAGACTTATTGCTCTCCTTCCGGAAAGTAATCATATATCCACCTTCATCTCCTGTCATAATAACATACACAGCATTTGAACGTCTGTGATAATAATTTAACAACATTTTGTACACCAATCAACACGAGCCCGTTTTGTTTCGGGGTGAGTTCGTAAGGAATCTAGCGGCAACAAAGTTTTCCCATTTTTAAATGTTAATGTATTTTTTTTTGAATATGGCCCATACCGATATTCATATGTCCTCGTATTTCTTTATAGTTGACGACGACTTCATTAATTAGTCGCCTGACAGTGGCCAAAGTATAATAATAAAGTACGTGGTAGAACCACGCTGCAGCTATATTATGGTTGTGGCACGTATGGGTCGGCTCGACCGTGGAGGAAATACGCTCCTACAGAATACCAGCGCAAAACAGCAGCTTAATGCTACTGTATTTCGTATGATGAGTGTAGAGAACCGGAGACCCTTTTTACTGGAAACGAGGCATTCCATCGTAGTCCTCAGGGGTGACAACGCATCTGCATTTGTATTCTTAATCGTAGATAAATGTAGATGTATATGGGCCACAGCATCCACTTACCATCAAGTGGACTGTGTACTCGTTTGTAACCCACATTCTATAAAAAAAGTCAACAAACCCTTAACAATATTGCCTTATTATGGGACAATCATATTTTGTGCTATCACCCCCAGAATACTGTTGGCGCTGTTCCTTGTTCTGCTTAATAGGATGCGACTATTTTACGCATTATCACGTCAAACACATCAGTGCGGGCCTCGCAGAACATGCCTGAAGCACTGCAGAAACGGGGCAGCCCCGACAGAACTATTAATGCATTATTAGTAGTGTAGTTGTACCAGTTCTTGGACCACTGATTCAGAGGCGGTACAACGACGTGTAGTAGTACCAGTTCTGGACCACTGAGTTAGAAGCGGTGCAA
>DWHP01002775.1:0-14064 GCA_018247895.1 Parnassius honrathi
TTTTCCTTCACCGCCGAGCACGTGGTAAATCAGCACTTAAAATTGCAATTAACAATTTCATTGGTGCCGGCCGGGATCGAACCCGGGTTACTCGCGTTCTGTTATATTTACAGCGAGTGTTAACCATCTGAGCTACCACGGATCGTGTAAAACTGAAAATAATGTGCACAGTATTCTGAAATATCTGAGAGGAGCGGTAGCCACTTAAGCTGAGAACGATAGGAGATGTGATCGTATTTACGTAAACCGAAAATAAAGCGAATACAATTATTATGAGGGCAATCCAGTTTGTTTAGAAGTTCTTGAGAGGCATCGGATTAGCAAACATCTGCGTAATCTAAAATTGGCAACACTAGAGTCTGTATTAACATCGCCTTAGACCCTATCGGTAAAACATTCTTGACACGATACAGATAACGCAGAGTGTTAGTAACCTTTTTGCTCACTTCATATACATTCGGTTGCCAACTCAGGGTGTTGTCGATAACTAAGCCAAGATCTTCAGCAGTTGTTGAGTAAGCAATAGCAACATTATTAAAGATTATAGGAGGTAGCGCCTTCATATCAACTTTAGGCAATCTACGAGAACTATCAACCACAATAGCTTGACATTTTGATGGATTAACCCTAATACCAAATCTGTCTGACCAATAATAAATACAGTTAAGATCGCAGTTAAGGTTCTTAATCACATCATCGGTACCTACCACCTCAGTTTGAGGATAAATTTGTAAGTCATCAGCATACAGATGGTACGAACAGCGAATGTGGGATGTAATAAGATTATTAAAGACTGAGAACAGGAGAGGAGATAGAATTCCACCTTGAGGAACGCCAGCAGACAACGAGCAACAATCAGAGACGATATGACCTACTCGAATTGCCTGCTGACGACCCCGAAGATATAAGAAGAACCAGTCCCGCGCTGACGAAGAGAAACCCAGGTGACAAAGTACAGTTAGGTTAGTATATCATGATCGACAGCGTTAAAAGCGTTAGAGAAATCTATTAGGACTAAAGGTTTTTTCCAAAGTGTAGGAAAATCGCCAGTCAATAGTGAACGATTAATGATGTGAGTAATAACAGGAATAACATTGTCTACAATTAAGGTGATCATAAGTCTATTCATATCATCGAAGCCAACTGCCATAGACCTAATACAATAAATGGTCTTTTTTATATTCTCATCAGCAACGGGAGAAAAATTAAATGTGCAGTTATGAGATTGTGACATGAAATACAAATGAGAAATAGTACTTGATTTGACAGCTTTTGCAACTTGGAGACCGTTTGTTTCGTAGTATGACGTTGCGCTTTGTCGTGCATGAGCAGCGGGGACGAGCGATTGACCAAAAGCTGGTTGGAGATGTGAGAGCTTCTCCTTCATTGTGTTCAGTTCAGTAAGAAGCAGTGATGGATCCCAACGGCGCTAGACCTCCAAACATTGACCATCACTGTTCTAGGGGCAAGTTTTTGTTTAGGGCTGTTTAGGTGCTCAACTAGGATGCAAAAACTTGCTGATGGAATGCCTCGTTTCCAGTAAAAAGGGTCGCCGGTTCTATGCACTCACCATACGAAACACTGTGTCACATGTGTTTTGCATTTTACGCTGGTTTTCTGTGAGAGCGTGATGTTACCCAGGTCAAGCCGACCCGTTGGTGCTGCAACCACAATATAGCAGCAGCATGACTCTACCACGTTTAACGTTCGGGAACGGTAGTGGACAAACCAATAACAGGTGGTCGTCGTTGTCATCGTCGTTAGTGTTGCGTGCCGCTTGTGCCACGCTGCTGTCACGAGATTTGAAATTGGAACTTTTAGCCAAACAAAAATTATTTTGATTAGTAAATGGCAAGTACAGCAGAACGGCAATCACGTAATATAAACAAATTATGTTCAGAGTAAATATGAAAAGGGTATACTTTTAATTTTGTACGATATATCGGATGAAATATATCGTTACCGTTATCGATATCAGACGATTCGATAAAATCGGATCGATACGATATATATCGATATTTTTTATAAAAATCGATTTTATCGAGCACTTCTATCTACACTCTTTGGATTAATCTGTATTTGACATTCGGGATGGCGATTGTTTCCGAAAAAGATCGATTTTAAATCGAGTAAAATAGGGATGTATGTATGAAAAAAAATCTTTTTGTGACGAACACTTGCTTTCGCCACAAGAAGATTAACGTATATACTTGGGAAAGAGGTGATGAAAGAAGCATGATAGATTTTATTATTGTGGATGAAAGAATGAGAAGCGCAATGATAGATACAACGGTTTACCGGGAGTCTAACGTAGGAATTATGTATGAATGAGTTAGACTTGGAGAATGTATGGCAAAATTTTAAGAAAGGTTTAGTGGATGCAGCTACCGAAGTATGTGGTGTTAGTAAGAGAAAGAATGAAAGGAAAAATAATACGTTATGGTGGGATGATGAGATACGTATGGAAGTTGAAGCAAAGAAGAGAGCATGGCTAGATTTGCTAGCAACAAAGGCTGGTAATTCTAGCGGTACGAATGATGATATTAAAAGAAAAAAGGCAGTCTTTAGACAATGCCAAAATTCGAGTCGAAGAGAAAATTTAAGGCAAATTGACGATATAATTTTTAAAACATATGATTGAGTTTTGTCTCACTTTTTTGATTAAATTACAAAGAAGTATTCGAACTATATTATTGAGTGTAATTTATAATCTCTAGTTAACTCTTATTCAAAATTTATCGTAGCCCAAACATACTAAACTTTTTCGATAAAACATTAAACTTTAGTGCCCCTGCGGAGGCAGAAGATGTTATTCAATTGAGCTGAAAAAAAAAGGTAAATTGACTTTAATCATAAGGCACTAATCCCGCGCTATTAGAATTTAAAAAAATTTTCATACAACGGGACTCCACCCTAACCTATGCTGCCTCAAGCTTTGAAAATGTTTTAACAGAAACATTGGCTAAGTGCTTATTAGGAAAAGCGTAAAGTAAATTCCGATGTTCTGATTACTTCAAATATGTTATGCTACATAGTTAAAATAACAGAATCAGTACCTACACATCGCGGACTAATTTGCTGCAAAGCTGCGAAATTACTTTGGCGCAAAAATTACAATCAAAATGATGTGATACATTATAACTTCATAAGTACGTGAATAAAACATAATTTTATAAAACAGCTACGAAATCTCTGTATAATTAAAAGTCGTATATATTCAGCATTAGGCACACAACAACAGTATTCGGTGTATTCGAATTTGATCGAGATATCATTTTTAAAATGCGCACACAAAGAAAGTAGAAAAGTGAATTTATAACCTATAAACGTCCATCTGTTGGGGCCCAACAGCTGGGCTCCTTTTAAGCGTAAAAACGTTAAGTGTTTTATTAGGATTTTATTCTTTACACAAAAATGCTTTATAAAGATATTATAAGAAATATAAATTACCCGGCGGACTATATAACAAATTGTTTTATTTTCGTTGCACTTTAAGCCATAATGTTCGTACCTCCAACGTAGTGTGAAATGTCAAATTACCCGTCTTTATTTTGGTGAAAATGCCGTCTTGAGGATATTTAGGATGGGGATATGGATGCGTTCGTCTTTATTATGAAATAGTGCAGTTTTAAACATTTTTTTTAATGTAATAAAATGTATCGACGGGGAATATCATCATGGGATTAGGACAAACGTGTAAAAAACGCAAGCCAGTGAACAGTTTATGACTCACTACAGTCCATCATATGTCCACTCCTGAGCATAGACGCAAACTATGTACACACAAAATACGATCTTTGGTTACCTTCATCCATCGACTGACTGCCTGCGTGTTTCATCAGGTCATCCCTCCATCTAGTAGGGGTTTGCCCAACACTGCGCATGCCAGTACGAGACTGCCACTTGAGAAGCTTTCTTCTTTACCAGTTTAAATTTTTACCTTTCTAATAAAGCCAGCAATGAAGGACCACGTTTCAGTTCCGAAAGTCATCCACTGACATCAAGCAACACGTACTGTTTGTATACTTTTGTCTTAAGATTCTAACGAATATCACACCGGCAGATTTGTCGCAGTTTACCAAAGTCGGACTTAGCAATCGGACATTTTGTGGAGTTTTCTGCACAGTTGTCTAACTGGTAAGAGTACTGAGAAATTTTCTTGCCAATAGTCTTACTTATATAGTCTTACAAGTAAGATTACTGGGAATTTTCTTGTGCCTAGTCCACATACATCGCGTTAGAATTGGTCGCTCAATATTATATGGCATTCAATGATTATTTCTTACTACGTTTTTGGCAACAGGAAATTATTTATCTTCCTCTTTACTTCAAAAAATTGTCACTGTTGAAAATACGTCGTAAATCCTAATTTAATTCTACACGTCTGCTACGCACGATATCTGTGGGCCGCCTGAAGTGTGGCCGCACAAACGGACTTCATCGCGATAAAACGCTTTGATGTGCGAAAGTTTACCGACAGCGAAGCGATGTGTTTGCGACTTCAATCGTACGATGTGACAAAGTATTCACGAATATGTGGCCACGTCGCGATAAAGCGAATTTATATTTAATCGTGATTTTTTTAAATTTATTAATAATAATATTTTATAATTATATCGCGATGCAACTTTCACCTATCTACAATTTGATAAATTTTGTGGTCTTGTTCTGTACTCGGATATACATACATCGTAACATTACTCCATACATACAAGCACTTCAGCACCTCGATATACCACAAGTAACTGTCAACACGGCATTGCTGTAAGCACTGTATGTAGCACCGCCCAAATTTCAAGTGAATACCCTTCGTATAATTCACATACACCCGACATAAAGGCTAAATATACACTTAAGTCTTCTGTATAATGTACCGAAGGGTGTGTGAAAACCGGTTTGTTCTTGAGGACGGAAGTCGTCATGTTTGCATGCGAGACGATTCGTAGTGGCTCTAAAAAATAGCACGTAGACGCGGTTCAAAAGAGAAATCGGTCTGTAATTCTTCAATAGGGTTTTATTACCTTTATCGTAGAATAAAACCCCCGCACTTTTGTTTCACGTGTCCGGTGTAGCACCACGGTCAAGTATGCATTTAAATAGCTGCTGAAGACCTTTTAAGCTTACCACTCGCTTTCAGAAGTTTTCCTGCATATTTCATTCTCACCCGGCGACTTATTTTTCAGTTTATGGCTAGTGAGGCTAACTTATCAAAAATGAAATTTAAACATGCAATAAAAACCCTGTATAGCACCGATATTTTCATTTACTGTCGACTGTAGTTAGGTATTTGCTTAGTTTAGAGATTAGCTTGCAAATGTATATATGTTTTATATACATTTGCACCATAATGATGTTGTGTTTCGTATAGGAAATCATGGGAACCGATAATTATTTATACTGATCGAAGTATTCCATTTTTGCTTGATATTCATAATTTCATTCATCGTAACAGTAAAATGCATTTTTTATTATAGTGTTGTTGAATTTTGTGTTTCCATATCATTTCCATTTTTTATATTCTAGTTTACGTTATTTTATGTTTCCGGAAAAAAAACAACATAATGTCAATAATAGACAATAATCAAAAAGTGTACATACAATATTTGATACAAAAGAAAACTAAATAAAGTTGCACTACCTTATGGGTAATCAACTTTCAGCGTTAACTACATTATTTTCATAATTAACAATTGCGTCGCACTCGGCTGAATTTTGTGGTTACAAATCGCCAGACAGACACCGAAATGATCACTTCGTTTTGATAATTTTGGCGTGAAACACAAAAAAAGTAGTAATTAAAATATTCCGTTATATTTACAACTAGCGACCCGCCCTGACTTCGCCTGGGTTGGATCTATGTGTAGTTGTTAAAGATATTTAAAGACAATTTATTTTAAAAAACATGTTTTTTTAAATCTCCAATTTTTCTGGATAAAATATGGCCTTGGGCACTCTTGATATTACTCTCTATTTTGTTCGTGAAGTTTTTTTATAATCGGTTTAGCCATGCCGGAGAATAGCTCTGACAGACACATACATATCCTCGAAATATTTTATTAAATCAAATAGTTTAGTTTATTTGTGATTCACAGACTACAGAAAGATCTTAGTTAAATACAAATAAAGTTCAGTCTGTGATCAGCCTCATGGGCATACAAATCTCAAATATTCCTTACAATATGTTCATAGATGCCGGCGAGAATCGAACCCGGGTTTTACGCATACTGTTAAATTTACGGCTAGCGCTTAGCCCCTGATTTACTACAGACACACTCTTTACATTTACTGAATGTTTTGTGTGTAAAAAATGTATATAAAAAAGTAGCAAGGATATGAGCTGTTATTTTTTTCAATTAAATCTACTAATTTAAGCTGTAAAAAATTGGTAAGTTCTTGTATTGTTTTGACCAGTGCCCAGTAATAGGACGAATACAGTATATAGGATGTTATTTTACCTTCTATTTTTGTACTTTGCCAATTACGTCAGCACAATATTTGACCTAAAGGGTCGCAGAAAAATACAGACAACGCGTGCAAAAGTTTTATTTTATAGCCATATTCTTGCTTTTACGACCGCTTGTTTCGAATATAAATTGGCCTTAAAAGGTTAAAAGATAAGCAGCTTTCGGTGACAGTTACCAATGTAAAAGCAACTTTAAATCTTGTTGTTAGAAAGGTTTGAAATGAAATTTCACTGTAAAATGATAATTGTATATCTATATATTCGTCATGTTATGTATATTTATTATCATCAATAAGGGCTTGGCTCATAGTCGAGAATTATTGAGGGAACTTGCTTAATAAGTCAAGTACAAGTCCATTGCTAACTATCCATAAATTGGTAAAACTTATCGACTCCCTGCCTACTCCCTGCATTTTTTTCTATTTCTTCTCCGCTTGACTTGGGTTTTTTTGAGACGTGTAAGACAAGCCACGCAGAAAGTTTTTGTATGAGACACGTGCTGGCTATACTCATAACTTAGTAGGCGAGTTCAAAATAACGAAAAGGTATGTTTATTTTTAACGGCGTGCGTTATTTTTATAAATGGTCACCTATTTCAGGGGTACGGTTGAACCGATTTAATTGATACTTTTTTATTAAATAGTTTCATTCGTTCATTCATTCATTACAATCTATCAAAAATACACACAAAAAAGTGAACATATACCATCGATAACATATCGATACTATCCTCACCATCTGGATGCTTGGCGGTTCACCACTGTGCGTTTTACTAGGAGTTTTCTTCCTCGTGCAACCTCTCTGTGGAATTGTTTACCACCGATGACTTATCCGGACCGATAAGACCTGGGGACCCTCAAGAAAAGAGCTTACTCATTTCTAAAAGACCGGCGACGCACCTGCAATTCCCCTGGTGTTGCGGTTGTTCATGGGCGGCGGTAGTCACTTACCATCAGGTAAGCCGCATGTTCGTTTGCCTGCTCTCCTATAAAAATAAAACATAGACCTCCACATAGATCGCCTCATAGGGGGAATATTTGTCATAGTTGCCACTCTTGGCAGACGAGTTGGCAACCACAGTTTTTTTAATTATTATTCGGAAGTCACTGCTGCCCATCTCCTAATTTGTTTCCCTCTGTCGCCTCCAACGTCACAGTGGGTCAACATGGGGAATATTCTTACACAGCCACTTCACGGTCATTAATATGTTAGTCCCATATAAATTTAAAGATAAAACTTCATTCCTATAAGTGGATAAATATCTAAAGTGGAACTGCGTCGACGGTAAAATTTGTTTTGTCGTCTTAAACAAAAGTGGTGTTATCGATAAAGGCCTTTCTAAGCCAATTGTGTACTGCTGGTATAACAAATTTTAATACGGTCGACTAACTTTGAGAGATGATACTCAAAGGAACAAAGAAATGTTCGTCCTTTGACGGCTGTTACGAAAGGAAACTTGTTAGCAGTGAAAATTTTATGGAATATGCGGATTACATATGAAAAGATTCAATCTTACGCGAACGCTTCCCAATTCAATCCATATTATGGATTGAATTGGGAAGTTCACGTAAGATGTTCCAAGATTTTCAGAACGAGTGAATTTCTGAATAGAACATTGGTTACCCTCCTGGTTTGAGTCACCCTTCTTACAGCCCTGATTTGACACCGTGTAATTTATTTTTACATAAATCATTAATTTCTCCTTAAAATAACAATCAGTTAAAATATGTCCTTTTAGAAAATTAACTACAATCATACATTGTGAATTTATTACTTTTACTAGTGACTAAAGATGAGCAGCTTAGTCGACTTTACAATTCAAGTTAAATTAGATACACCAATAAGATAATTATATGACTATAAAAGCACTGACGTCATAACAATTCCATCATCACACAATTTTTAATATTAGGCACAAGTCAATCAAAATACTTTTTAATAGTTGTCAATTATAAACATTAAAAAAATTTAAAGACCTCTTGCAGGTATATATAGAGGTCAGCGAGTGTTATACACGCAATAATTGTATTCATACCAGAACGTTTTGTTGTTTGATGCTACACAAAATGTAAGTAACGGTCCTCCAGTTTTTGTTTTGCTGACTACGGCTTTCATATCATTTATCGAATTTTCATTTAAGTGGATTGTTCAAATGTAAGAAGCGATAAATATTTAAATGTTGTTGGTATTTGGTCATTAAGTGCAAAGAGAATTAATATTATGTTTACGATGACATAGATACGTGAGACTTTGATACTACTATTAAAATTATTTCTTTTTCAGTGAAAAACGTTTTTTATAAAATAGAATGTATGCTTTCATTTGCTTCTATCCTTCAGGAAATAATTATTTTTTACGGTGTGTATAATTTTTTTAAACGTTACATCGCCTGCAACTTTACAAGGCCCACGTTCGGCCTTTTACCGGTCGGCGGTTACCAGTGCCAGCTCCTTCCATTTGATCGCATTCAGCGCAGAGCGGTTTGAATTGTCGGCGACCGAGTTCTTTCTGATCGTCTCACTGGCACTGCGAAGAGACGTTGTTGCATCTCTGCGTATTTTATCGCATCTAATAACACGTGTAATGCTCTGTCTGAGAAATTGTTCGGCCTAATCCCAGCCGTTTAATTTCGCCATCGCACATCGCGACAAAACTCGCGATCCATACCATCTATCTGAATGATTGGCGGTCCACCACTGTGCGATTTATAAGAAGTTTTCTTCCTCGCACAATTTCTTTGTGGAATCGACTACCATTAACGATTTTTCCGGACCGATGCTACTTAGGGACCTTCAAGAAAAGAGCCTACTTTTAGTAAAAAGGCCACAGGTTGTTCATGGGCGGCGGTCGACACTTACCACCAGGTGAGCCGCATGCTCGTTTGCCCCATTTTCTATAAACAATAAAATAAAAAGATTTCCTTCTCTAACGAGGAGGCAGTTAACATGCATAAATTGTACAGGAGGAAACGTCCAGATCCGGAACAATTACTTATAACTCGGGATGTAAAAGCAAGAAGTGTCGGGAAGTAAAAGCAAGAAGTGTTTATTTAAGTCTTTCACAGATCTTTCAATTTCACAGGCCTTGAAATATGAAATCTTAAAAGATTTGACCTTACTCGCGACACTGGAAAGACGGATTAGTGAGCACAACTGAGATATTTAGAAAACAGTGTATTATCTCCCATACACTCCTTTATTCCCTTCTACCTCTCTTTATGTAGTTATGTAGCCAATACATTGGAATAAAACAAATTTTGTTTCAATTACGCTTTAATGAATTAAAACAAACTTACATGGAACATCACAATTATGCTTCGCGAAACAATGTTGATGTCAAAGAGTTATATTTTCACATTATTTTATAAAGTTAAATTTGATATACAACAACAAATGCCTTAACATTATGGCAGACTCATATCTATCGGGAAAGGCAAGCGATAATAAACCTTACATCAAAAGTGGAGGCCGCAGTTGCATTTTGGATTAATATACTATGTATACAAATATTTTAATATATTTTTGAATAAATTATTATATTTGTCAACTTTACATAATAATATTACACAAGCAAAAATTGACTTTGGAAAACGTTGGTCTCCGACGGTTTTAATCTATTGTGGTTTTATGATTTTAGATATAGGTAACAGAAGATAATTTGATTTTAATATTATTTTGCATGTTGTTGTAAACCTAAATCTTATATAACAAATATATTTCTAGGTGGGATTTATCTTTCGTAGTAAGATACATTAAGAGATTTCTTTTTTAATTTAACAACTATGCCTAGTTTGTAATAAAATACTGAAAATACTTTTTAAGCGAGTAACTAAACTGATGATCAACAAGAACTGTTACAATGACTACCGCTTATTTGTAGAGCGAAAACTTACATAGTATGCCCATACAAAAATATCATTTATTTATACACATTGATCGAACATCGCTAAGCATTGTTATAATTTTTTACCATACACTAGTCGGGGTATTTTTAGATGGAACCGATAACTCTTGCGGAGGGATATACATTAAATTGGTTAGAAGTAAAATTTTAACTTTGGAAAAATCAACAAGGTTTGATTGTTTATGATTTTATATAATACGGGTCAGTGTCATATAATGAATATTTTGTAAACTTAACCTAAAGAAACACTAAATAAAAACAAAATAAATATCCATTAACGTTAAAAGGTTTAAAATAATAATATCTTTCAATTCTGGATTTAAACTCTTTGTAACTTAAAACTAAAAATAGCGAATAAAAAGTAGTGAACTACTAACTGGAGGTACTAGAAAGATATGCTTGGTAAGTCAGTTGGGTATTGCGCAAAATTTGTTCACTAGAATTAAGATTCAGAAGCTATTTTAGGCATTAACATCACAGGTGACACAATAGAGTAGGTGCATGGCAAAGGTCGAATTGGATTTTTTTTGTTGAATTGCTGATCATTTTTATCTTTTTTTAACATTTATAAATAATAATACAAAGTATTACTTTCATGTCACATATGGATATTCTTGTTAATTGTAATAAAATTAAAACTATGTTCGTAATGTTTGTATGTTTAATATATTTAGTATTGGTAACAGTGACGTAATCCTTGCCGTTCGTTTGTCCACAAACTTTAACACGTTGTGTGACGTTCAGGTGTCATCCCGTCGCTCTGCGACTTCCGCAATCTTAACTATATACAAAATTTATTTACATTCATCTGTTTAATTTTGGGTCAATAATTTACACACTGGAATGAAGTTATTTAACAGGAATGTCTAGAAAAACTATGTACAAACCTACCAAATTAGGGTAAAATATACATAATTCCTTATTCTATACTATAAAACAACAGCATCAAGCATAGTTGACAAATACTACTGTATAAACTTCAAAGCAACTATTTCAATGATATTCTTTAATTATGTACAACAAATACTGCAATCCTCGCGTTCATGACATTTAAAGTATAAGCGCAAATACTGGGATAAATAACGACACGGTTATTATTCGTGTTGGAGTTGCAGTGTTAGGTTTACTGCCGAGGCCGCCAACTACCGATCGACTTATATTGTCTTCTTTTGCTGTCTTCATTACTTCCTCACTACTATCACCTAACATATCGTTAGTGTCCGTTTCTGCAGGACCCGGTTTCTTCATAGGACTGGCTATATCATTTTCTTCTGGTGCTGGAGCAGCAGTCTGTGGTGGCGGTGTGGTTGTAGTCGTAGTAGTAGTCGTTGTAGTTGTCGTGGTAGTTGGCACTAGTGTATTATTGGCAACATAGTATATTTCACCATATATCGCTTCCACTTCTACGGTATTCTCTATTCTTTCTCCTTTCATTGGTCGTGATCGAGACTCATGATCTTTATAAAAAGTTATTATTTTTCCAGTATATTGAACATCCTTATTTGTGTAGTTACCTCTAAAAGTAACATTACATGCCGTTCCAGGCTCAAGGTATTTTTCTAATTTATAAAGATCTTTCCTCTCCTCCGTGTATGGGTTAGCCCATTCGATTTGCGGAAGTACAGTTCCGTCTTCTAACACGATAGTTGTATTTAAACCAATAGCAATGCCGTGGCCGTGGCCCCAGGACAAGGTATAATTATATTTGTACTCTATTTCCGTTGTAACCGTAGCTGCCGTTTCATCATCGTTTCTTAAAATCCGCTCTTCAAATACTTCGGGATCAGATTGACGTATGTGTTCAGTCTCTTGGTCCATGTGAACGTTTTCAACTTTATAACTTACAGGTTCCACTTCGATCAGTATTTCACCACTGTTCTCCACGTGTTCATTGTTCTGATCATCAAAGGTGATTAAATGACCGATAGTATTTTCATAGTTAATTCGTCCAATGTAGTGCGAAAACGTACTTTCTGTTTTCATCCGACCAATGAAAACTGAGTCAAGGGAAGAGTCGATTGTCACTGCCCCACTAGGCTTAGAATGATATTTAAGCCATGGCTTCCATATAATAAGCGATGCGTTTTCAATATTCTCGAGTACTTCAAAAAATTCGTAGCTTTTAGTTCCGGAAACTGCACACGATTTGTAATCGGGTCTTAACTGGCCCAAGAGCATATCGCCCTCGTGTCGTGATCGACAAAGGTAAATTGGTCCTGAAACAAAGTAGTGTATGAGTGTCAATGTATAGTATATACCGTTTATATCCTTTATCGCTTAAATTGTTAAGTTACCTTGCGAAGATTCAGCTCCAATAACGTAGTTTTCCGTGGCTTCCTTCTTCAAGGTTGTCCATTTGAGTGTACTGGAAGTAACTATCTGTTTCAACTTTGCATTGTAGATACTGACACCTGCGTCAGACTGCACCGGAGCAGCAAGTGTAGTTATTAATAACACCATCCATCTGGTGTAACTTCGTATCTTCTTCATGGTTTGAACCTGTAATTAAAACGTCAAATTTATATTTGTTACAAAGGCGTGAAATACTTGTAATGTGTGTTATAACTCTAAAGATGGATTACGTAATAATACGACAACATAAGCCTGGATTTGTACTCTATATAAACTTAATAGCATTTTATACATATATTAAGTATTGTTGCCTTCGAAGTATTCTGCATTTCGTGTTATATCTTCATCGCCCTCCTGCTATAAATTTAACGTTAACTCCGCTATTCTATCTTTTCAAGTGTATAGGGGGTTTGGTATTATTAGATACCCATAAGATTGTCAAAGCGTTTTATATATTTATATTTTTTCATATCAATAATTTAAATATTTTAAGGTTATACCATGAGAGCGTGTAGAAAATAAAACTCTTCTCTAGTACATAAACAATGAAGTTACAGAACACGCAGAACGCAGATGCGTCGAGATCGCCCTTAAATTCGATTTCCTTTATGAAGTTATTGAAGCTTATTTTGCCTTCAGCTTTGGTTACATTGCAAATTGAAGTCTTTCAACTTGACATGCTTTTACATTTATTTACATTTTGTTGTAGAATTAAATTGTGCATTGTAGAAAGGGAATAAATTTGCGGCAATATTTGTCTATCGTCGATTATACTATAGGTATATGCAATAATAATTCGTAAAATAAACACATTTAGGTTTTAATTTACTATAGACCGGATTACTGCTAGGTACTTAATAAACTGTTCTGAAGTTGTAATGCAAATTCAACTTTCAAATCCCAGTAGATAGATTCGATATAACAAAACGGGTGAAATAGTTTTCTTCATTATAAGACTGTAAACGTTTAAACACTGGACATGGGCTTCTTCTGTTGTAGAAAGTATCAGCCGTTATCATCAGTTATCATATTTAGCAATCTCCAATCTAGATGTTTCGTACTTTTGATGCCGTTCCTTGATGCTTGGCCAGGTATTTTATATTTGAGATATAACGGCATGGTATACCCTTATCTATTGGAGGCCACGAGGTCTTCTGGCCTTTCCCATAATCGTCTCTTTAGACACCTAGTATGAAGGATAGGGTGAAGGAATTTCTTACACTTTTACAAGGCAAGATTTTTAAGCTATTGCATAGATTTTATCGCGGGCTCTGAGCGCGGCGACCTAATCAGGAAATTCCGTAACGAAAAAAACCTAAGGCCCGAAAACCTAACATCGTCCAACG
>DWHP01002776.1:0-14062 GCA_018247895.1 Parnassius honrathi
TATATATATATATCTCTCCATGGTACACAGCATCCCCTTACTATCACGTGAATTGTGTGCTTAGTATGATATGAATGGTAGGTTGGGCTTTACTGTTTATTATTTTGAGTTATTATCAGTAAGATGCGGTGCTTCTCATCTCCTGTTTCCATTTCCTACTATCACTTTTTACAACGCCCTTGAGATGACATTGGGTAGAGGATCTCTTTCACCGCCACAACGCTGCGCTGGTATAATATCATAAGTAATTTTTTTACATCTTTGTACACAGTTGTTTGCTTGCTTTACGAGCCTGTTATAGGCCGCTGCTGGAAATCATCCTCTCTAATTTCCTTTAACAATCGCCACATTTATGAGGATAGGCGTTTGCGATAAAATGCATTAAAGAATGTCTATGAATAGCCTGACTGAGCCGTTGGCTGTGACGACGATACGACATTAATTTAATTATAAAGTTTGCATCACGATAGAAATTTTTTATCATAATAAATAATGATAATGAAATAATGATTCATCTATATATAAGTGGCATAGACCGTCACACATGGGGAATCTCGCGTATCAACCGATTTTTTAAATTGAAGTGCATGAAGTTAAATTACACCATTTACACCATCGATCACTAATAAAAAAGATTGATGATTTACACATATACATTTAATTTCTGCTAGATGGAGTAGCAATTTGATGAGTGCTGCCAACGTGAGCTTTATTTTAATCTGCATAGATCGTGCATTAGATTGTCTTTGCTCAGCAGTGGACCTTTGATGAACTCATATTTCAAATATTGTGGAATAATTTCTGTATTTTGGAGACTTAATAAGTCTACTAACTAAATGAGACTTTAAAAGTGGACTCGCGTGTGCTCAGTGTCACAGTTTATCATAGATCGTTCTGCAGTAGTACGCTTTTCAAAAATTTATAGTTTGAGCATATTAAACAAAACGAAACAATCACTTCGGGCCATAGACACTGCTTTCAAATTATTACCACCAACAAAAATGTGACAACAGCAACATCTCGATATAATGCCAATTAAAATCCAACGCGCACAGTTTTCAAAATAGCCCATCACAATCTGTAACGAAATTAATAATCACAATGTTTGAAAAATAAACGAAACGTCTGAAAAACGACTTCCTGTGCCTGCGAGATGTACAAAACCGAAATAGAACCTATAAAATATATTGTCAGAGACATATTAAGCGTACGCTCGATACGTCTAATATAGACTTTTATTCACTAAATTAGTTCCGAGAACGTTCGGTACGGTCAAATATACGACTTCCTTAATGCGCGAAGGCGTTGGTTTAAAAATGGGTAAAAGGTTAAAAAGAAAAGAGAGAAACGAAAATCACGGGCACAATGCGCGTACACTTCCAAATGAGGTATTCAGTGGCGTGCAGGCAGTAATTACGTTCGGCGTACTGTCGCAAACAGCTAGTGTCTTTACTGAGAATATTGATTCTAAACGACTGGAGATAAATACATATACAGTTTCGAATCTTGTGGAAAAGCGGAGTCGAGTGCAGGCTGAAAAAACGTATAAGAAAAGTTGTTTGAACTGTTGCGATTTGCTTTTACGTTAATACAGGTGTACAAAGTACGCGAGCAACTCGGGTTCGATCCCGGCACCAATGACATTGTCGATTTGCAATTTTAAGTGCTGATTCATCACGTGTTCGGTGGTGAAGGAAAACATCGTGAGGAAATCTGAATGTCTGCGAAATAAGTAAAACAATATTTCGAAGACATGTGAAGTTTGCCAACTAATTGGGGCAGCGCGGCGGACATTTCCTTGCCTTAAATCCCTAAAAGAGGCCTGTGCCCAGCAGTGGGCCGTATATAGGCTGTATCTTTAACTTTTAAATACAAGCGCCATTGTAATAGTAGAAGAATAAGGTGGAATATAATATGATGACCGACTGATGGCTTAAATTATACGGACCGGTGATTGGTAACCAGCATCATCAGTGTAAATGAGGGTCTCGTCACTACGTCTAACCCACAGAAATCTAAATAATAAGACAATAGAAGTGCCTTCTACTGTCTTTTAATATCGGGACACGTGTCGCCAGGTCGTAGCTCTCACACATACACAAATAATAAATACACAATTACGCCTACAAACATGTCTAGAATTCGTGCAACAAAGATTAATCTATAAACTATTTAATTTATATTTAGATTTCTGTGGGAAAACCCATACTTTGGTAGGATCAATTGATTGTGTGTAATATTAACACACGAATACGAAATAAGTTATCGAAACGAAATTTATGTTTAGTACACTCTTCGGTCACTTCGAGGTATTAAAATTGAAACTTTTAAGTCAACGCAGTTAAAAGATTCGGCTAATTGTGTCAAAATTTTTGAAACTCGTAAACATATTCCTCCAAATGCTATCAAGGCAGCCGCAGTTTCATTATTTTGAATTGTTATTCTCCTGGTTCCTTTTCCTTGGTACCTCTTACAACACATACACGACGATATGGCGTAGTGAATATTCTTATACCCTGATGAGCGAAATTAAGAATGACAGAAATTTTAATAAATATTCAATTGATGTGTTATCGCTTTGATATTTAGCACTTAAAATTTTTTAATAAAAATGTTAGTCATGCTCTTAGGAATCATGTCGGTCCACTCGCGTATATGAAACTGAAAGTGCTTAGCCCCTAATTTTTTTAACTGTATTATTGGATAAGGGTGACAAACGAGCACACAGTCCGTTATTGATGGTAAGGGATTGCTGTGGCCCTTAGACATCTTCGTCTATCCTCGTTTACGAATCAAAATGTAGATGCATTGTCACCCGTGAGGACAAAGATGGAATGCCTCGTGTTCAGTAAAAGAGGTATCCGGTTCGCTTCACTCAACATACGAAACACAGCAGTGTTAAGCTGATATTTCGGCTTGTATTCTGCGAGAGCGTAGTCTTTCCCCGGTCAAGTCGGCCCATTCGTACTACAACTATACTCCTAATATGACTGCAATATGGCTTTAACACGTATAAAAAGCTGCCACGGTCATTTGAGTTACCATACTATTACCGTCCGTTAGCTGAACGTAGGCCATCCCATAGATTGCTTAATACGGGGGATATTTGCTTTAGTTGCCAAGCGTGGCAAAAAATTGGCAACCGCAGTTTTTATTATTTAATAGTTATTAAGAAGACGCTACTGCCATCTGCTTGTTGGTTACCCCTCCGTACACATGTCAGATAAAAATACCGACAGCGGGAACCAGAGTGTAAAAAGTGATTTTATCTGGACTTCGTAGCTACGATCGTCAATCGTTCCGTTAAGCGTGACGAGACGACAAATTCTCAATTCTTTCTCTTATCTAAGAGACATGTGTCTAGCAGTAATTTTTACGGGTTAACAAAGAAAGTCCGTCTTACTTATTTACGTTGCGGGAGCGTGGTACCCTGTATTAAGGTATTATAATATAAGAACTAAGTAAAGCCAGATTAAAATATAGTTTATAAGTGCATAACTTTTAAACAAAAATACTTTTGTTTATAAGTAATTTATTTATTTAAAACTTCATGTACACACGTGGTATATAGGCGGACTTAATGCCTAAGGCATTCTCCACCAGTCTACCTTGGGGTGATGCAGAGATAGAATGAAGTAGGTGTATTAAAAACGCTAAACTAAAATAACAAAAATTAAATAATCAAAAATTTACACATTAATTCATTCATTATATGAAATCATTTATTGTCATTCATGTATTATTTCATTATATCATCATCATGATTACCTCATAACATGTCCAATGCTTCATATCATCAAGTAGGCACCCGGTAAGAGGCCACAAAGGGGATTAAATCAAGAGATGGGCAGCGACATCTTCTTAATATCGACAAAAATAAAAACCGCGGCTACCAACCCGCTTGCCATGCGTGGCAACTATGGCAAATATTCCCCCTATGAGACAATTTACGTCTATGTTTGCCAATGGATAGATCTTCCTAGTACCTACAGTTTGTGCAGAATAATCTACGGCCTCCCTTCATCATCACATTTCGTCGACATTCCATACGGTAAGGATGGACATACAAAACACTTACCGGAACAAAAATATTCAAGAACCCTTATATTCCCGATCTTCCATCGATTCTTCCAGCTGTGTCGTCGTGAATTCTTAAAACAAATACATTTTAAACATAAAAATGGATAGGTCTCATTTTACCCCGCAATAATTAAGATATAAATAACATCAAATATAAGCTACATTATATATTAAATTGAAACATACATATTATGTTTATATGTGCATAAAGTAAGAGTATTATACAAAGTAACAGTAGTATGTTATACGCGGTAGAACCACGCTGCAGCTCTCACAGAATAGCAGCGTAAAATAGCAGCTTAATACTGCTGTGGTACGTATGGTGAGTGTAGAGATCCCGAGACCCTTTTTTAACGGAAACGAGACATTCTCTCTTAGCCCTCAGGGGTGACAAGGCGTCTGCATTTTGATTCTTAATCGAGGATAAATGTAAATATCTATAATATCTATGGGCCCCAACATCCACATACCATCCGTTGGACTAAGTGCTCGTTTGTCTGCCTTATTCTTTAAAAAAAACATTTACATTATCCTACATTTAAATTCGCCTTTGTACCGAATTGTTTTTAAGTGCAAAAAATAATTTCCTATCTATATATTTCTATCCGTATATTCAACTACCCGCTGAAATTACATTACACCCTTTGAGCTAGGTTAATGATTGTTCACGCGGTCGACACCATAAGTATAATATGCCCATCAGATGTCTATGATAAAATTTTTCTATGTCGTAAATGTTCATAAGGAGAGTATAAGACCTTCAAATAGGCCGAGATGGCTAGATCACTTCGTTTCTAACTAAAGCGTTGATCACGGGTTGTTAAAGCCATTCACTTAAAAGCTTTGCGGATTTACCACACAGCAGAATGAGTATGTTTACTTTAAGTTAAAACACGAAATAAAACTTAACATAGTTAAAAATACTAAAAAAATATCACTCAAAAAGAAGCCATCCATCTTAGTTCTCAGAAGTGACAACGCATCTGCATTTTGATTCTTAATCGAGGATAGATGTAAACGTCTATGGGCTACAGCATCCTCTTTAGACTGTGTGCTCGTTTGTCACCCTTTGTTTGGGTATTGGACGTACTCGTATGCTCAATACGTTAGGTATGTTATGAGTTATGTTAATGAGTTTGCATCCGTTACGATTTAGTTAAATACTTCAACCAACACAATTTTTATATTTATCAAATTATAGTTAAACGTTGACGCCAGCAAATGGACCGTACACCCTTATTCTGTAAAAACATTGTCGTTTATGATGACGTCTAATAATTAAGTATTTGTAAAACTATATCGTTGTTAAAATTGAAAAACTTCTCGATGCTTGTTAAATATACTTTTCTTCACTTTCTGAGAAGAGAAATAACGTCGGTTAATAGCTCCTCAAAGTATTGAATTAGTCTCTTAATTTTTTTTATAGATTTTACAGAGTGACAAGTCAGCACAAAGTCAACTTGATGCTGTGGTATAGACTACGACACCTACATCATTTTATCCTCAATCATAAATTAGAATGTAGATGATAATGTTGCGCACGTGTAATATGCAGTGGTAAGTTCCATCATGGGTGACAGAGCATTTGCATTTTGACTCTACGAGCAACAGCAACCGATTAGTATCAGGTGGACTGCGCGTTAGTTCTTCACCCATATTCTGTAAAAAATCACCTTGAAAAATGTCGTTGCTAATAATATCTGCAATGTACAAGTTTGTCTATTAAAAAACAGTATCGGTTAGGTAGATTTAGAGCCCACATGTCAATAATATCCCCTACGGTACTTCGAAGTTAGATACGGAATATAAATTTCCACATTTCCGAATTTCAAGTATTGGATAAATAACCCAATAGGCCAGAGCTCACGACTCTCTGGAGAGATGAAGAGAATGTTGAGTTACAAAGATCAAATAATTCTTACAACTAATACGTTTAGATCACTAGCCATCCACTAAAGAAACACTCTGAAAGATTGGATCACAACGTTAAACGCTTAACAATTTCAATAGTGCCAAATTCACATAACAACGAATATAGCAAAAAACCCTTTGCCCTTCCCCGGCTTGAGTAAATACAGGAAGTAAGTATTGATTAGCAGTTTTCTTCGCCCTGTTTTCTTCGCCTTTTATCAAATACTAGCGATTCGCCTCCAGTTTCACCTAGATAGGATCTATATGGCGTATATGGTGTTATTTAGATTTAAGATTTTCGGAATAAAATGTAGCCCAGATCCTTCCTGGCATCGCTCTCTATCTGTTCTCTTTAACCGTTCGTTAATTTTCATCATACAAAATGTGCCTACAAAAAATTTAAAAAATGGTTATTTATATCTAAATTGACTGCAAATAATCCCCTTAGGAAGTTATTTCAATATTATTGACAGACACTTCAATAAGATATAAATGTAAGTTTCTCTGATGAAATATAGTCCAGATCTTTTCTATTATTGCATAATATCGTACCAAATATGCGTACAAAAAATTTGAAAAATGGTTATTTATATCTAAATAGACTGCAAACAATCCCCTTAGGAAGTTATTTCAATATTGCTGACGGATACTTCAATAAGATATAAATATAAGTTTCTCTGATGAAATATACTCCAGACCTCTTCCAGCATTTCTATATATAATATAGTATACAAAATGTGCCTACAAAAATTTAAAAAATAGTTATTTATATCTAAATTGACTGCAAATAATTCCCTTAGAAAGTTATTTCAATATTACTGACGGACACTTCAATAAGTCAGTAATATTAAAATGACTTGCTGAGGGAATTATTTGTATTTAATTAAGATATATATAAACATTTTTAAATTTTTATCTGTCTGTCTCTCGGCGCTCATCTCCAGAATGGCTGATCTGATTCTTATGAAATTTTACGAACACATAGAGAGTGATACCAGTAAGGATCTGGGCTATATTTTATTCCAAAAACTTAAATCTAAATAACGCCATGTTGATAGATTCTATCTAGGTGCAACAGGAGGCGAATCGCTATTATTTGATAAAACAGGGCGAAGAAATCTGCAGATCAATACTTACTTCCTCTATTTACACAAGCCAGGTAAGGGCAAAGGGTTTTCTGTTATAGTTGTTATTATGTAAATTTGGCACTATTGAAATTGTTAAGCGTTTATCGTTCTGATCCAGTTTTTCAGAGTGTTTCTTTAGTGGATGGCTAGTGGATATAAACGTATTATTTTTTAGAATTATTTGATCTTTGTAAGTAACACAACATATTCTTCAAGCCTCCAGAGAGTCGTGAGCTCTGGCCTATTGCGTTATTTATCCAATACTTGAAATTCGGAAATTTATATTCCGTATCGAACTTCGAAGTAGCGTAGGCGATATTTTTGACATGTGGGCTCTAAATCTACCTAACCAATACTGTTTTTAAACAAACAAACTTGGACATTACAGATATTACTGGCAACGATATTTTTCAAGGTACTTTTTTACAAAATAGGGGTGAAAAATGAACACGGAGTCAACCTTATACTAAGCGGATGCTGTTGCCCATAGAGTCAAAACGTAGATGTGTTGTCAATGAAACTTATCGTGACATATTAAACGTGCGCATTATTCTATAAAAATTTGTAAACAATAATTCAAAAGAAACTGGTTGCATAACTTGAGAAGCTGTTAAACAACATTATGGCCCTTCTCAAAAATAGAAGAAAATTGTATTTAGCAAGCAGCGAGAATTTTTAAATTCTAATAACGATATAGTTTTACAAATACTTAATTATTACTGTCACCACAAATGACAATGTTTTTTGTAGAATAAGTGGCGAGTAATAAGTGGAGAGTAGAATAAGTGGTGGGCGATGTACGGTCCAACTATTGGCGTCAAAATTTTACTTCTATTTGATAATAATAAAAATTGTGTTAGTTGATGTATTAAGCTAAATCGCGACGGATACAAACTCATTTACATAACACTTAAGATATCTAACATATTGAACATACGAGTACGCCCAATACCCGAAAAAAAGGTGACAAACGAGCACACGGTCTAAAGTGGGTGCTGTAGACCATAGACATTTACATCTTTCCTCGATTAAGAATCAAAATGCAGATGCTTTGTCACCCTTGAGGACTAAGATGGATGACTTCGTTTTAAGTGATGTTTTTTCAATATTTTAAACAATGTTATGTTTTACTTCGTGTTTTAACGTTTTATTTAAACGTAAGGTTTAAGTAAACATTCTCATTTCTCTGTGTAGTAAATCCGCAAAGCTTTTAAGAGAATGGCTTTAACAACCCTTGTTCAACGCTTTAGTTAGAAACCAAGTGATCTATCCATTTTGACCCATTTGAAGGTCTTATACTCTCCTTGTAAACATTTACGACGGAGAAAAAGTTTATCATAGACATCTAATAGGCATATGTTGCCAATCGCGTGAACAATCGTTAACCTAGCTGAAAGGGTGTGTGTAACTTCAGCGGGTTCAGTTGATTATACAGAACTTGGGTATATAGATAAGAGATATATATATAGAGAAATAGATAGATAGGAAATTGTTTTTTGCACTTAAAAGTAATTTGGTACATAGGTGAATTTTCGATAAGGGAGACGAACGAGCACTTAGTCCACCTGATGCTATGTGGATGCTGTGGCCAACAGACATCTACATTAATCCTCGATTAAGAATCAAAATGCAAATGCGTTTTCACCCCTGAGGAATAAGATGGAATGCCTTGTTTCCTGTAGAAAATGGTCTGCGGATCTGTTCACTCACCATACGAACAGCAGCAATATTAAGCTGCTATTTTACGCCGGTATTATGTAAGAGCGTGGTCCTTCCCCGGTCGAGTCCCCATTTGTGCTACAACCATACTATAGCTGCAGCGTAGCTCTACCACGTATAATATGCTACTGTTACTTTGTACGTATATAAATATAATATATAGGTTCATTATTGATATTTAATGTGTCTTATATTTGATATGGTTTATATATTAATTCTTGTAGGGTTAAATGAGTCCTGTCCATTTTTTATTTAAAAAGTATTTGTATTAAGAGATCACGACGACACAGCTGAAAGAATCAATCACATATTAGGAATATAAGGGTTCTTGAATGTTTTTGTTCCGGTAAGTGTTGTATATGGCCATCCTTACCATATGGAGTGTCGACGAAATCTCATACTGAAGAGAGGCCATGGCTCATTATGTACGTGCTTGAAACTGTAACTACTTGGAAGATTTATATTCAAAAGTGGACTTACTGTTACCGTTATAGCCTATTAAAATCACTGGTGAACATAGACGTCTCCTATAAATGGCCTAATGGTATAATATTAGCCCACAGCTGCCACGTGTGGTCGTAGAAAGGAATAGGGGAGATCTCCTGTCGGGCAAGGTGTTCTGCCCGGGAAGCGGCCTACGCTCCGAGTGATAGTTCGGAGAAGTTCTATATATACTGTTTATGATTCGGAATTTTTGATAGCGCGATCTAGGCTTCGGTCGACGTCAGCGCCGCTACACTTACATCTAAATAGCTCGAAGATCCGACAACCCTTGGGGAAAAAAGTTCTCAAGTGGCAGCCTCGTACCGGTAGGTGAAATGTAGTGTGACCCCCCACTAGATGGAGTAACCTGGTAAGACATGCGGGAAGTCGATGGATGCAGGTGGCTCAGGACGTGCTTTGTGGCATACCTTGGGGGAGACCTATGTTCAGCAGTGGACTTGTGAAGGGCTTGTATGTGTTGTAATGATGATGATGATGGTGATGAAATAACATTAATGCTGGTGAATTTGACGGCTCCTTGGCGCAGTGGCTTAGCAATGAGTTCGAATCCCGCACGGAACAAGTATTTGTATGGCCTACAAGTAATTGTTCTGGGTCTTGATGTTTGTCCTTGTGAAATTTATGCTTGTAAACTGCCCCTACGATACAGGAGAAAATCCTAGTGGGGGGGTAACGTTTTTAAAATAAATTGAAAAAATACATACTATCCAAATGGAGATGGGGCGAATTGCTAGTACTCAATTAAAAAAATCAATATAATCTGTACCCTTAATTGTGCTGCACTCTTATTTCTGAGTAGCACAAGTACTGATGTGAAACGAGGACACAGTCCACCCTATGCTAAGTGGATGCTGAGACCTATAGACAGCTTAATTTATCCTAAGTTAAGACTAAAAATGCAGATGCGTTGTCTAGGGAGGACTAACATGAATTGCCGAGGAAATACTAGTAAATGGTCCTCAATTCTCGCCAACTACTACCTCTTAGGCAGCAGCTTATTGCTCCTATATTACGCTGGTATTCTTTCAAGTAAACCTAGAAATGGAAAAATTCAATTCACTAGAATGATAAATTACTGAGAATATTTTTACTTGGGACACTTTTAACTATCTTACGGCTAGGCAAATTTAACCTGAAAGCAATAAATCTTATAGATATACGTAAGCTTTAATACCATGAAATATTTATTATGGCTCTGTGTCACAGTAGCTTAACGTCGAGTCGCGGTGCTAAGCGCCGAGGATTCGAATCTTGCCCGGAAGACGTGTTTGTATGGCCTATAAATAATTGTCCCAGACTTTGATGTTTGTCCATGTGCAATCGTATTTAAACTACTTCCAGGATACAACGGAAAATCCTAGTACGTGTTGTTAGGATTTTGTTAAAATTTTACGTAATATTTATATCGTTTCTAACAAAAATTGATTTTTTTTTTATAAAGAAATGTAACATTTTTGTAAGTAGTATTATAGTTGTTTATTACAATGAATTATAATAAGTTCTTGTGATAAAAATATATCATGTGTTATATATTTTATTATAATATTAGATTTATTAAAGCACCGTAACGTAAATTTAAGGTCTGAGGCCATCAAATGTATCAATTTTTCGATGCATAATAAGAAAATACGGCCTGTATCACTCCTGGCATTGCTCTCGCATCTGTTCGTCTAGATTCATTATGATTGGATCAGTCACACAGAAGATTAGTCTGGACAAACAGACGGACAGACATTGTAAGTATTATTATTCATATCAAGACCTCCCCTAAAGATTGTCTAATAGGGAATATTTGCGACGTTGTCACGCATGGCAACCTCAGTTTATTTTTATTTTAGTTGTTATAGGGAAGGTACTGCTGCCCATCTCCTGATTTGCTTTCCTCAGTCGCCTCTTGCAACACCCACGGGGTGGTAGATATTCTTACACCAACACCCCACAAAAGCACGGTCCTCAGCCTTCTGCACCCATCGATTTCCTGAATTTCTTATGAAGTCCTCACTTAAAGTATTGCAGGGGGGCAGTGTAAGATATTTGTCATAGTTGCCACGATTGCTAAAATATTTTATGTTATATGCAGAATATTTTTATTCGATGTTGTTAAAAAGGATAACCTTCTATTCCAGTAAGTGTTACCATTATGGAAAATTTAATTTGACAGACAATGTTAAACTTGTCGTAAAACTAATTAATTTAATGACAATACCTAACCTCACACACTCAGCTCCATTGTTCGCAACAAAATTTACCGTTACTGTAACAGCCTATAAAAGTTTACTGCACAAGATTGATCCCCCATAGATTGCTTTAAAGGGGGTATGTTTGCCATAGTTGCCTTAGCAAGCGGGCTGGCGACCGCAGTTTTTTATTTTTAGTCTTTATTACTGCCGCCCATCTCCTGATTTGTTCTCCCAAGTCGTCTTGTACGACACCCACGGGCTGATTTGGGGTCGTGGAAATTCTTACACCGCCACTACAAGGTATGAACATCAACAATATTTAAGCGTACTAAAAGAAAGCTTTTTATCTAAAACTTTTACTGGAAAATTATTATTATTTTGTAGCTTAATTACGTACTCAATTATGAAACGTGTACGCGCACTAACCTTATAGAATAGACAGTGAGTAATAGAGGTAGATTTTCGCCATTTAGTGGCGACGTAAAAATATCACCTACCCCGTATCATCACGTGAGTGCCGTAAAAGGCGCCAGAAGAAAATTAAACAGGAAAAGGGCAGTAGCATCTTTCTGGTAACAATACAAAATAACCTACTAAGCGTAGCTACTTTTTTTGTAGGTAAAGGGTGACAAACGAGCACACAGTCCACCTGATGGTAAGTGGATGCTGTGGTCCTAAATATCTACATTAACTTTCGATTAATAATTAAAATTCAGTTGTGTTGTCATCCCTGAGGAACTGAGGTCTAAGATGGATTGCTTCATTCACAGTAAAATGGGACTCCGGTTCTTTACACTCACAACACAGCATTCAGCTGCTGTTTTACTCTTGTATTCTGTGAGAGCATGGCCTTTCCTCTGCTCAGTACCGAGTTCGCAGTGGTGGTGTAAGAATATCTACTAACCCATATCATCCCATGGTAATCATAAAAGACGACACAAGGAAACAAATCAGGATTTGGGTTGCAATATTTAGGAAGACGTTGCTGCCCATTTCCTGATTAGTAATAAAACCCGCTTGCCAAGCGTGGCAACTATGACAAATATACCCCTCAATCTATAGAGGAGGCCTATGTTCAGCAGTGGACTTTAATAGATAATGTAATGGGAGCGGTGGTCTTTCCCGGTCGAGCCAGTCCAATCGTGCTACAACGATAATATATCTGCAGCGTTGGTCTACCACGTATAGCATGCACTAGTATATTTATTCTCGGCTTCTAAGGCTCAGCAAATGTTCCCTTTATCCATCTTTCGGTTCCAGTTTTTTTTTATGGGATATTGGATTCTAATACGCAGCAAATCCACGGCAATAAAGTCGACATATTTACATCCTATTGTGAATTTAAGCCTCTCTTGTCCTAGAGAGCTCAGGTGACTAATATGTAAATTGTTAAACAAGCGAATTGAGGTGACAGCCGGTCTTGATTGAATAACGCCATCGAACTTTGACCTCCGTTACATAGTGAAGTTTAAATTAAATTAATTTATGTGCAAATTTTATCTGAACAATATGTCGCTAATTTAACTATATTACACTGAGTTATTAATCAATTTATACGCGATATGGCGTATTTGCCATAATTTTCAAGAACTTTTTTTTATTGTATAAGGGTGGCAGACAAACACACAATCATTAATGTTCAATATAAATTAAAAGTCTACTTATTAAAAGTCATTAAACGTTACCACTGAAAACACCTCCGTCCTGGAAAGACCTAGCAAGAAAATATTTTATACAATTTGTACGGAAACATTCTGAGAGATTTGAATGAGAGAACATAGAATGTTTTAATGATAAATGGTATGATTTATTTTAGTAATATACTTGTAGCACGAATTGGATCAAAATCAAATCGAAAAGATCAGAATCAAAATGCAGATGCGTTGTCCCCCTAAGGACTAAGATGGAATGCGTCGTTTCCAGTAAAAAGAGTCTCCGGTTCTTTACACCCACCATACGAAACCAAGCAATATTAAGGTTCTATTTTACGCTGGTATTCTCTAAAGGCCTGGTCCTTCTCTGATCGAGCCGACCCATTCGTGCTGCAATCACGTATAAATATCTATAATTTTTTATTTTTAACCATGGATAAATTCAGATGTATATGGGCCACAGTATCCTTATACCACCAGGTGGACGGTGAGTTCGTTCAATTAATAAAATGTGTGGTCAGTCAATACGCACTATATTGTTGGCTATATAGGCTATGCTTATTGTTACATAACTTTCTCAATAATGAAAGAAGGCCTGTGCCCATCTACATGACATATAAAGGCTCCAAAATTACATTATATTACAAATTATAGTCAGAAAAAAAAATAAAAAATACGTCGAAACATCTCTTACCAGCAGAATGAAAGAACATAAATTTTATAAAAAAAACAACAGAAGCGAGCATTTTTCGATAATGGTATTACTTTTGTCTCCAATGATTTAAAAAAGGAACGAAAACGTCCAATATACCTATGGAGTGTAGAGGTAAGGAGTACAGACTCTGTATAAAAAAGTGTCCGTAGGAAAGCGTTAAATAAGGGTGGCGCC
>DWHP01002777.1:0-14062 GCA_018247895.1 Parnassius honrathi
AGAAAAAAGATGGACTAAATGTATTGATTTGTTAGGAGACTATGTAGAAAAATAAATTATTATTTTAACTTTAATTATCGTGTTTTATTTTCATTATCGTTACTTTTGGATCACCCCTCGTACATTGTACACACATAAAATGGAAGACAACAGGTCTGGAACAATTATTTCTTGGCCATGCAAATAATCCGCGCGCCACAATCAAAAGCGTTTAGCTATTTCACTGTTGAACATCATCATGCATTTTTTATATAATGTAATATAATGTAGCATCGGCGTATATTTATCGAATGAGATGTGCATTCTTACGACGCTGATCGGAAAGCCGAGTACTTGCACTGGTAATACCGCCTCTTGATAGTTTGTAGGATTCAGGTTAGGCATTTTGGGTGAATTTTTAAGTCTCGTCCATCAAACAGTATTATTTATTCAACCCTACGGTTGGTATTAGGAGCAAAAGGCGTGTATTCCACTATTCTTCATCATGTATTTTTGATAATATTGTAGATTACATTATATTAACGTAATGAAAAACTTACTAGCTTTCTAAGAAAGAAAGAACAAAGAAGTGTGTGTCAGAAATTGACCATTAACGTTGCAAAAAAATTCATTTGCTAAAATTAATCTGATGTGATGGATAACATGTGTCGTCTCACCCAGTTTGAAGAGCACCTACCGCAATTGCGTGCACTATCCCCGTCGACACTAATTTCAACACCATTACACTAGTAAAGACACACCACCGTCAATAATATATCGTACAATACAGCATTTGAATCTTAGGTAATTGATTTTTACACCGTTAATACTTGTATAATGGAACGCAAAGTAACGCCTGATTCTATTAATTAAATTGAGCACTGTTTCGTCGTCACTTAAATGTACGCAGCACCCCGTCTATATTGCTTTGTTAGTCTGAGGGCTCGCCGTAATTGCTGCATTCACGACATCTCGCCACTTTAACGTTGCTCTCTTTTGCCGGTTTGGATATTCAAATCTGGCATGTACGAGACGTTTATACCGCGTTAGCTATCGGAGGCCGTGACATCTTTATGACGTTTCCCATCATTCACTCGTAGAAAACGAAAGCAGTGTGATGGATGCCCTTACGCCACCGCCACACGGTGAACGAAACTTAATTTAATTTAATTTATAACAGAAGCGACCGCAGCTGGCAACCCAGCGATGTCTCTCATCGAGCAGTACTCCGATATCCTGCTTAACATGATGCAGAACAAAATGGTCAACCAATTCTCGCAGAGTCCGCAAAGTCTACCGCCGAGCACGAGGGAACCCGGCGCCGAGAGCTAGTACACGCCATTCGATACGTGATAGACATTTAGTGACAAGTGTCAAAAGACTTCGACATTGATGAAGAACACGAATATAACAACTACCGAAATTTGTTATTTCGCCACGAGTTACCGAAAGTAATGGAATGTAGAGTTACAGTTACTTCATTTAACGGTGAGATTGAATGTTATTATGTATGTAAAAAATCATAGAAATAACTCATCCTACCGATAGGACACTCTCACATCTAGTGGTTAAGAAACGATAACAATTTGAAAGTTAATGGTAAGGAGATAATAAAATAAAATGGTGATATATGATAGAATGATCGCGAAAATAATAACTTTCAGTGTATGAATTCCCTTTTAAAGACAAGTTTGACCGATGTGTTCATGTAGCAATCAGTTTTAAAACCTTGAGGAATGTAAATCAAAAGCTGCCGTGTAGGGTTTTTCTCTCTTTAACAATATCTTATAAAAGTTACGAGGCAATTTCTACGGTCATGTATATTCGAGAATTAATGTGAGTATTAAAAAAAATATGAAGCCAGAACTTTTGAATTAACGTGGTTTTCAACTGCTATCTTGAGTGTATTCAGTAATTGTTAATTAGCATTTGTAAACGAATATCATTCCATTTCTATGTATAAAGAAACAATGTTATTATGGGAGTGAAAATTAACAATACAATATAAGTCATTATTTTCTTTTAATCTTCATACTATAAAATAACGGTTTGACCTTTTGTTTTAAAGCTTTGTGTCTTTTTTTTATTATCTAACCTTATTCTTTTACTCTTTCATTGATTGCATTCTACAGAAGTTCCTTTTGAGTGTATATAATTTTACTATATTGAGTAGTGAATATAAATATTGTTTCTTTATACAGCATTTTTTTGTACAAAATTAATTTAATTATCGTTCTTGTGTAAATTGTTGTAAGTATTGTGAAAATTAAGTATTTGAAAATGTTGAATTGCTTTGTTGACATGTTAATACCTTTTTTCTTTCGACTATTCAATTGTTCTGAAATATTATTCATGTTTATATAATTATGTATAACATTTTAATGCAAAAACAGTTAGAACGTAAGTACAATCTGTTCTGAAAGTAAAACTTGGTCAACGTTATTTGTCGTCCATGGTATTTGTTTAGGTAATATTAAAAAAATATCGACATACATGTATATGAAATAAAAATAAAAGATATAATTCAAAAAACCTTGGGTCCAACTTAATGTTAATTTCGCTGTACGTACATTAGTGACGCGATTGTACGCAATACTTTAAATTAATTTATCAAATAAAATGAGGAACTCAATCTGGTATTGACATTTCAACTTAGTAAGAAAATCTAAAACGTCCTTTGAGTCAAAGAGATTGTGATTATGGAATTTATAACGTTTGTTTAAAAACAATTTATATTGCTTGTGGTTTTTATTTAAAGAAAACCGCTATTTCACTATGTATAGTATAGTATACACATACTGCTATGATATATTAATGTTATTGAAAGAATATTAAATCAAGAGCGGTTTTTATAAGTATAATTAAAGTTTCAATTAATTTGATAACACCTAAATCGACGATATACGTCAAAAGTGAAATGTTGTAACATATACATAAATGAGAATTATGAACTGTCGTCTCATAATTCAAAAAAATTATGGCGCTTTTGTTTATTGGATGAGGACATACGCTTTCGACTATTATGGAATTGATATAAATCAAACGTTAAAAATATGGGATGCCTTCATCCTGTAATATGTATATTACAGAGGCGATACATCAATGGGGAATGCAATTTCCGAATATCAACTGGAGGTTATTGTCACAAAACAAACTGCGATGTTTAGTAAACATTTATAAAATTTAAAATAAATGTCAGTAAAGGAGTATTTATTTCATGATTTTTAATAGATACAGTTTTATCTTGAGAGTACCTTACCGAGATAATAAGAATGATAATTTTGGCTGTACGCCGTAACAGCTATGAATAAAGAACGTATGTTTTACCAAAAGACGTTACCGTTTAGTGTTATTATAGATTTCACTTATCCACATTTTCTTCGACGTTAAGTCTAAGTACTATCTTTTTCTAACTTTAAGTTGAAGGTTTTTATATTCTTCGGGCTTAGTTTAAGTTAATACTTTAATTTTATGCTTTTTGCCTACTTTTTGTTACTTACAGGAAAATAAACATTATAAGTCACCATTTTCAGTCGCTAAACAGTAAATAAAAAGTAACGCACCTAAATGCCCCCTGTTTTAGCTTTCATTTGCATTCTCCATTGTTCGATATTTAAAAGCACACGGAATTGCATTTGACTTTAAAAACAGTCTTCTAAACTACTCTTCTAAACACTATTATTTTTCCATGTCTCACAGGATAAAAATTAAAGTTACTAAACACCCAATTATAACGCCTATTATATCACTGTTTGTTAACTTTAAAGTAATTATCTATAATTCTTGCAATTCGCGAGGGCGTATGAGCTTTACGTATTATAAAAACGTATGTGCGTACGGTTCGCAAAAAATATATTATTTATACCTTAAATCTAATGTAATAATAATTTATCTTTGTTTTTAGAATAGTTATTAAAGTAAAATTTATTTAATAGTATTTGAATGGACGCTCACACGCAACTGACCTCTCTATTAATATGTACACGACGTGCACATATATATCTTAATACAAGTAAATTTCACGCTAGCTCGTCAATTGCAAAAACTATACCTTTTATTGAAAAATTAAATATTTTGACCTAATTACATGAAACCAGAAGAATATTAAATAAATGATTATTTGTGTTTCTGTATCACTGGCTATTCTGTGTATTAGCTTTAGGCTGGAAGTACACGTGTTTTACTGTAATAAGATTAACGACAGTTTTCATAATGCAATTAGTTTGATGAAAATAGTTTCCAATTTACAGCAGAGTGGTTATAAATTGATGTTTTGCTACAAAACTTGTCAAATGGAATTTAAGTAAGTAATAATTGGCAAATTTGTGCTTACGAATAGTTACAGAATGAAAGTCACAATTTTTGCCTGTATAAACATTTTTAACAACAACTTAATGACAAGTGTGAATGATAATGTCGAGACTTAGGCAGATTAAGCGAGATTACGGAAATTCATACAAGGGTCATGAACCTCGCTCACTGTGAGATCGCATAGTACGGAGAGTGAGCTGTCACATGAGTTTTCTTATATTACGGAATGATATTGGTAGCAGATCTAAAGTTAGACTAAGGCCTTACAAATCTTAAAAACATAATCAAAATAGTTTTCGTGGTAGTTTATGCTGATTTCAATATATAATAATGGTTTCAACTCATTATGACAACCCTAAGCTGACCTGGCCAATCGGTACGAAGATACAAGGTCAAGCCGCACTCTCATTTGCTCTGACTTAGGTCTGCAAACATTTTATGATATAATATCATTTCATGATATTATATCATTGGAAACGATTACTAGACTTAAAATAGTTGTTATTTGTTACAAAAGAGCTTAATAGTGTGAAAATAAGTACATAGCAAACTTTTAATTTTGTATATTACTACGATTATATTTTCGTTTGTGATTCAGACAGAGTCAGTGTAGTCTTTGGATAAAATAGTTGTTCATTTTTGCGTTGATAATGATAGTTTAATATGGGTAATCATTAAGATATGTAAAATATAGTAATTATCTTTAATTTATCCAAATAAAGAATAAAGAGTGGGCATTTAAAAATAATATTTTAGTAATTTAATCTTTGAATGGACTATTCTAGTTTTTGACAACTTCTAAATGCGCAAAAACTATTGTATTGAATTGTTTGGAAGGTCTATGACCTGTTCACTGTGGATATTTTTTATTATTATTGAATGTTCAAAATTGTATTGCCATTTACAAAAAAGACTAATGTTATTTTATTAATGTGTAGGAATGATATTACAATTATTATTAAAGCATTTTTTGTTTTTCATTTTTCTTCATAATCTTATTTACGTATTTTTTATTTGATTTTATTTTGCAATTTTGCTTTTTATAATATTTAAAAAATATATTATTTGTATTGCATTTCTTCATTCATAGTTCAATCAGTACTAAATTTGACTTAAATATTTCTTTCTCATCATGATAACAAGCCGAGGCACGTTCTTATTGTAAATAAACTAGAGTAGCATATATTATGCGATGCTTTGATCTTTTACACTGTAGTATTTACAAGCAATACATTTTATATTTAACTGTTTAAAGCGATCGTTATATTTGTATATTTTGTATGGTTAAGCTGGTTTAGTACGTAAACATAAGTTTAATGTGATGAAAGTAAAATGTGTCAATGATTAAAACTGGCCGTCTTTAGATATCGTAGAGTTATTATTAGAAAGTTATGGTACCATTAGATTATTTATATTATAAGAAAATTTTGCAGGTACTATCACTGTGGATTAAGAACGGGATTATAGCAGCTTAACGAGCCTGTACTGTCAGCAAAAACAGCGTCACAGCCTAAAAAGTTCATATAGTCAGTCATCGCGTTCGATGTTGTCGGAAAAGCCGATATAAACAATAAATTGCTAGGATTGTGAAAACGGGAAGTAATAAAAAAAATAAAAACAGATTTTATAAAATAAAACGTTTCACGTTTAAACAAATTAAGTAAGTAAATCAGACAATTAGTGTTCAGAAATAATAAAAATAGGTTATAGAACCCACATTTTTTACCGCACATGTGTAGTGTGAATCATTTTAATTTATTTGCATGACAGTACAAGCCTAGGGCACTGCTCCCGAGCGGCCGTGAGTCGCTGCTGAGCTGTTGAGCGCTTCAGCCGCGTCTCGGCCCGCACCACACCGCACGATTGCCGCTGTCTAGATGCCTTCGATGACCGACTGTTAGTATCAGTTAGACTGTGACAGCATAATACAGTTATTTGTTTTGTAGGGAATAACGACATTAACAAAGTGTAGTTTGCTAAACAAAAAAATCGACACGGAGAAAGAGACAAACAATCACACTGCTCTGTCTCATTTCTATGCAAGACGTATGCGTAAATCTATCTTTTTCGTGTGCGAATGCGAAAGGAGGCGTCAATTTGTCTATAGGTTTCTCTGTCTACGTTTTTAATATATTTTGGCATGGCTTCTGGGCCTATGAGCTATTGTACAACACGTTCCGTCTCCAAAAGTAATAGACTTTTGTTGAGAATGATAAACAGCGTAACATTACTTTTTACCTGGCTTTATTTGAAAATTCAATTATGCGATACGAAATAAGAAAAAAATATGCAATTTTAAAGGATATTTTACATCACTAGACGAGTTAGAAAATTTTCAGGTCTAGACTGGACATGATTCTTTGACATCAATTTAGAAGTGCTTAAAGTTGCTCTCTCTTTACTTACTCAATGGCAATTGAAAGAGACAAATACAGAAAGAGACGTATAACTTAATGGTTAATATAAGTATGCAATAATTAACGATTTTGAGAAAGGACATTAATTAATAACTGAATATTATAATTGGAAGGCACATCAATTTACTAATAATATCAATTTTTAGTAATTTAATCTTTAAGGCTTTTTAGCAATTTTGTAGTTGAAATAAAAGTAAATATACCTAGCTTTTTTGTGGTCGGTACCGGCAGCTGTAAGTATAGGCAGAGGCAGTATGCAAGCGAGAGGCAAATAGAATATCTACCATTTATAATCTCGTTCTTTATCTGCACAGGTAGTAAGTGCTTGAAATGTTTGTTAGATGTATCTACGATAATATTAAAAAGTCGAATTAATACATTTTCGTATTTACTGTTTAAACCAGAATCGAACGAATCAAATTTCGTTTTAAAACTAGTAGCATTTAATAACGTGGGGTTATATAAATTAGGTGTTAAATTTGTTGGTGTTGAATGTTAGGAATTAAAACACGGAATTGGTATCACAAAAATGGAATTCCTATGCATAGTTATCACATAAATAGTTTTTCTAACTCACCGAAAATAAAATTTCTTTTGAATATACTTCTCACAATGAATAATAGTAGCTATGAGCGATATTAAACAACAAACAATAACAAGTTGGAACAACGTAGGAATTGCAAAGGAATAAAAAAAAACGGTATTTACGCTAATAGTATAATTAATTTAGATTTTGTACCAAATGTATTTACGAATATAACGTAGTTAATAGGTAATTTATAAGAAGAAAATTAACATTTTATCAAGTTAATAATCGGTGGCACTTTATTATTTATGTAAAATTATCGTCCTTTTATGTACGGATCTAGGATATAATCGTATCCAAGTGCTGGTTTATAAGTCTAAATGTCAATGGCAGGATGTATATATTTACCGATTTTTCACTCTCACATCCTAATATTTTTGCAACAGACGTTACAGACAAATGAAGTAATTATGCCTCGATACGTTATTATAATATATATTATGGTAGTACTGGAGCGTTATAACCTTCAAATATTTTTTTTGTAACGCTCCAGGGTTTGATGGATTTAAAAAAATGGACCCATTAATTTCTCTTGTTAAATATATTAAGGAAAACGGAAAATGAGGGAACTCAAGAAAATTGTAATATACTATCACTTATCTTTTATAATATATAGGACAAAAGACAGACACATCTATTCACTAACTCCGTTGAAATCAAAATGATAGCAGCAAAATGGTAGCTCTTATACAAAAGCAATATAGACCACATAGTACATTCTATAAAGCGACTAATTTTGATGTCGACGAAGTTAGCGAACTGAAATCCATTGCAATGTAGTCCACGCAATACAGATTCTACAGCAAATTATTTGTAAGTTATTGGCGAGTTCGAACTTTGAACTATTGCTTTATTCTATTATGAGACATTTAAATAAAACTACTTTTGACGGACTTTTTCACGAATATTAACACATTTAATATATTAACATGTTGTCGACGTTTTGAGAACTTTACGACACCCATGGTCACAGGGGGGACTGAAGTGTTCAAAGTCTTAAAGTCATAATTAATCACAACTACCTCCAGATAAAAATTATTAATTTTTGTTCCGATCTACGCAGTATGAACTTACAGTATCTTGAAGTCTTGCAGTTGTATGCTTGGATGGGATTCAATTTTATTAATTATAGTATCCCAAGCAGATGTTAGCACCCAGCCATCTTCTCTATTGAAATTGGGATGTTTTTTGATTTCAATAGCCTCGCGAATAATCCTTGAAAGGAATCGGAGTTCTTTAGCGAGGATTTGTAGTCGATCAAATTTGATGTAGTGACGGGGTGATCCTGTACGTGTTCACAGATTGCAGACATCCCGGAACGTCGAAATCAGCTGTCTGTTCGTGGTGCTGTAAAGTGCTCGAAACGTCGGGAATATAAAATAAGTTAATCTACGCGATGAAATCCGTAAAAACTAGTTTTATTTAAATGTGTAGTGTTCGCGTAAATATAACAAATTGTCGTAAGGCAAAATATCATTATGCCTTACGACAATTTGTTTCATAGTGTTGCATGAAGAAACTTACTTAAAATCCATAATCTGTTAACAAGATTCCTTTAGTACACAGATAAAGATTTATAACACTTAAAATTAAAAAAAATAGCGATGATTGTTGCGCTTATATTAACAACGTGATCAGGACCGCATTTGGGGGAGGGCGATGTCAGTTTTTAAATTGGCTAGCGAGTTTTATACAAAATGTAAATAAAAAATGGTATCTAACTGCACAAGACAGATATCATTTTCAAGAATGTGAGTATTTGTAAAACGATTAAGATATTTTTGTCTTGTTTAAAAATATTCGGGAACTACACTTCTTAGTTGCCTTAGGGCCTAAACATCTCTAAATACAGCCCTGGTTGGAACAGAACAGTTTATGCTTATGAAAATGTTTAAAGTGTCTTAAAATACTAGTGCTGACCAAAAAAAGATAAACTCTGCCATCTAGGTTTTTTATATTTTTGAAGGTCGAAAAGTAGTTTTAAAAAGGTTTGTTTACAGATGAGTACGAGAAGAAAATGGTCATATAATAATAATAAACTAATCATACAATCTGACAGACAGATCAGATTAAAGAATAATAGTATGCTTTTTTTTATTCATTTATTTACAAGCACCCTTACTTTTTAATAATAATATACAGAGTTATTTTTCAAACAGTAGCCAAATTTTAAACTTAAGTTCAAATATATAAATAATGATATACCGTTCTTGCAGTTTTTTAAAATACGAGTAAATGAGGCTTCTACTTTTATATGAAATTATACCAAATAGAGTGTGATTTAAGGGCAGCAACGTTTTTGCCTACCGATCGACCTTTGGGTATATTCAAGCGAGCGACCCTTACCAATGTGCGTGCGCAGTAATTTAGTTAAAATAATGCATTATCACGCATTTCGAATTTAAAAGATGAAAAGGACAAAATATTTGAGATTTTTTTAAATTCATTTTTATTTACCATTTGCATATATTACGTATTCTGAACCTTCTTTGCAAATTTGGCCGGTTATTGCAAAATAACCCTGTATTTTCGTATAGTGTGCCATGAGGTATCGAAATTGTATACTTTTTATGCTACATAAATGTCCCATTATTTGCTAAGTAATTACCATGTAATGCTTAAGGGAATCTGGATTGAGTTACACCATGTTGTGTTATTTATAGTAATGTACAGACTTAGTGATAGTAATACGAACATTTTTATTAAAAATATAAACCAAATAATTCAATACTATGTGCTTTTTATTGTAGTTCCTATTCTGACTAATAATATTCATTGTTGTCTTTTGATTTGCTGTATAGATTTTATCTAATCGTTTATGATTAGATAAAATCTATACAGCAAACTGCTATAATACATATTACTAGACAGCACAAAAACTGTCAGCTGTGGATCACGCGGGAGCGGACGCGGGCGGGTACCATGATTGATAAAGTAAGAAGGCTAAGCTGTATTTCATATTTTTTATAGGATGAGAATGACAAACGAGCACACAGTTCACCTGATGATAAGTGGTTGCTGTAGCCGTAGACCTACATCTATTCTTCATTACGAATCAAAACGCAGACGCGTTGTCACCCCTAAGGACTAAGATGGAATGCCTCGTTTCCAGTAAAATGGGTTTCCGCTTCTCTACACTCACCATACGAAACACATCAGCGCTATTTTAAGCTGCTTACGCTACGTATGACACGCTGTATACGTAACGTGTTTTATTACGGGCGGAGCGGGACGTGAAATTTTGGAAATATCGTTTCATAGAAAATGTACGTTACGAATGCACGGACGGGACGGGGATGTCGCGTGAATGGGACGGGAAAAAAATATCGGCGACGATGTTTACCCCGCACGGCGCGTGCCACGTCCCGTTCACCTTCTTGTTCTCTTTCCTGTCACGTAGGATGTACAGAAAATCTCCTTTTACTTTTGACGATTGTAGCTTCTTCCACATCTAAAGCAATAGCAATTAACACCAATTCTTCAATTGAAAAATCCATCTTTCACAACACTATCACGTTAGTTTCGAGTCATTGTCACGGTGCGTATACAATTAAACTTCCGTCCGTGTTGACATAACACGTTACGTCTCCGTCCCGTGCACGTGCTGATTCCGACCTGTATGCAGCGACCTCTAGCCTTCTCATGTAGGTCCTTCAGATGTAGGTCTTTAATTAATCTTTAATTGAGCATTCCATTTTAGTACTCAGGGTTGACAATACATCTGCGTTTTGATTATTAACCGAGGATAGATAATAGATATCTATTATCCATAGCACCCACTTACCATCAGCTGGATTGTTCGTTCGATTGCCACCCTTATTCTATAAAAAAACTTTTTCGAAAAGAGCAATTTATTCGTGTATCATGGATTTTCTTTTTCAAACAATTGATTGAGCTACATATTTTGTTTTAAGCTACATTTTTTGATAATTTGCATGTATTAATTAAGTAATGTGCTTAATAACTGTAATAGAGTTCTAAATCACTGTCGTGGACTGTGTTAAATATCGAAGTTTTCAAATCGTTCAACTTCTCGGAGCAAACCAGCTCGTAGCAGCAACTCTATGATGGGACGACGACGCGTTTTTCTCACTTGTTTACGGTAAGTTGTTGATCGCGTTTCTGCAAAATTAAAACCCAAAAATAATGATTAATTAATTTTGAGGAATTTAGCACGTTCATATTAGATAAAAGTTATACTATAATTGGGAAATAAATTGTTCGTTGTATTTAAAAAAAATTAAATAAGCATAATAGAAATAAGGTGTTATTCAAAACGTTTTTTAATGTTCGATTCTGCACTTAGGATCTTGTTTTCATGTTTGTTAGTAAAATGTTACTTAAAACAAAATAATCATCAAATTTATGACTTTTTTATTGATGTTCAATGAAAATACAGCCCTACACTTAGTAGGCTACGAATACTTAATGCGCCTCAAATACTATGGAGTGACGACCTGGTAACACACGCGGGAAGTCTATGGTGCAGGTGGCTGAAGACCCTGCTTTGTGGTATTCCTTTGTGGGGGCCTATATTCAGTTGTGGGATTGTGACCGGTTGTTGCTGAATGATGATGAAACAATATAGCCATGTAGTAGTGGCCGAAGAGAATTCATTAGCCCTTAGAATTTTGAGAGTCTAAGATAAGACGAATGGAAACGAGCCGAAGAAGTGTAGCAGCAGCTTCCTGATAACAATTCAAAGTAATGCAGAATATAAAAACCTGCCAAGCGTGGCAATAGCTAATAACGCGAACATTTCTCTAAGAGGCGATAAAAATGTTCAACAGAACAATTCCCCTGGGCGGCGGTGGACACTTCGCATCAGGGGAGCCGCATGCTTGTTTGTATCCTTTTCTATATATAAAAAAACATTGGTAGGCAGTAATGAATAATTTCTAAAAAAAATTGTATTACAAATGTTTCATATTTAATATTAATTATTATCTATAATAAATTCACCGCAATTATCAAGAATCTTCTCCCAACATTCGCGTCCAAAAGATTAGGAGATCCCATCATTTCATGAGAAAAATTAAACTTTCATTAAAGAGCAAAAAACCGACTTCAAGCAAAGAATACAAATCACAACGTCCTATAAAAAAAGGCATATTTATAAAAATTGAGGCCGCGATTTCATAACGGTTTGATTAAATAATTAAGTGGAAATTATTTTATTCCTTTTAGTTCTTTCAAATCGGCTTTACTTGTTATAAACAGTTTAATTTTTGATCCTTTTCAATCGGTTAAGGAATATTACAAGCTCAAGGTAACAGCTAGAAAGTTGTCTAAATAGTTACATAAAAACTTCTCTATTCTTCTAAATAGAATAAAGCTCAAGGTAACAGCTAGAATGTTGTCTAAATATTTACATAAAAACTTCTCTATACTTCTGAATAGTTAGATTAAAGCTCAAGGTAACAGCCAGAATGTTGTCTAAATAGTTACATAAAAACTTTTCAATACTTCTGAATAGTTAGATTAAAGCTCAAAGCAATAGCTAGAATGTTGTCTAAATAGTTACATAAAAACTTCTCTATACTTCTAAATAGTTAGAATAAAGCTCAAGGTAACAGCTAGAATGTTGTCTAAATAGTTACATAAGTCTATACTTCTGAATAGTTAGATTTAAGCTCAAGGTAACAGCTAGAATGTTGTCTAAATAGTTACATTAAAAACTTCATCCGCCATTTATCCACCCCAAGTTAGTTACTTAAAGTTACAGCCTATATATGTCCCACTGCTGGGCACAGGCCTTCTCTTATTTCTGAGAGGGTTTTAAGGCAAGGAAATGTCCGCCGCGCTGCGCCAATGCTTGTTGGCGAACTTTACACGTGGTAAATCTGCATTTGAAATTGCAATATTAACAATTTCATTGGTGCCGGCGGGGCTCGAACCCGACTTACTCGCGTACTGTGAGATTTACAGCGAGCGTTAACCATCTGAGCTACCACGGCTCTTGAGCTTTCACGGGTTTTGAGCTACCACGGCTCTTATCCACCCTTAGGTGGAATTTAAATAACAGCCATTGTCTTTATTTCGGGGGCGCAATTGGTAGATAATAGAACATTACTATGCAATCCAATCAACAACAGAGCGGAATATTAGATCCACTGTGGCATAATTTACTAATTTCTAAATATAGTCATTCACCTGGCTTTATGCTTACGTTTTTTTCAAATCTTCTATTAAATTTATTACGTGTTAGACAAATAGACATGTTTGTCAGATTCAACCAAAAACATGGTAAAATTAATAAATAAAAGAATAAATTTCATCATCTATCCATTACACGCTATAAAAGTCTATTCACAGAACTAAAACGTGAAAGTCAGAAAAAGGAGTAAGAGAGATGCATTTATCTAAGTCTCCTGAGGATTAACATGAAAGGACTTATTTATTACTAGGCAATTTTTACTCACTGGCTGGCTGTAGAGGTTTCGTGACGGTCTGCGGACCGAACTCGTAAAGAATTTGAAAGTCTGCGTGATTGCCAAATCGGAAACCAAAACCAACGCGATGATCGTTACCTGTATACAAAATAAAATTGATGTTAACGTTGCCATCAAAAAATCATTATTATAATTATTTTTGTTTTAAATATCCCATTATGAGTTGGTAATTAAATGTTATCTTGTTCAATTACTGCTGATAACAAAAACTTACATGTAAGACGTAAGCTAAATATCGATTAACGATATGTAGAAAAAATAAATTCCCACGCCTCGAAAAGAACCGCGTTCAAATATCTTTGTGGTAGGTATTAAAT
>DWHP01002778.1:0-14061 GCA_018247895.1 Parnassius honrathi
CACCGACGGCTGCGGCTCGACCGGTGTGAGCGGGAGAGCGGAAGCGCGCGAGCGAGAAAGTTGCACTACCGCGCGGGAACGGAGTGCTGTCTGAACGCGACCTCTCGAAAGCGGTGCGCGAACGGAACTGGGTAACGGATTGCCGTTACTACTTGTATATAAGTAAGCGGTATGGCAGATTATTGCTTCGGGCGCAAAAAAAAAACAGATCTGTAACGCAGCGGCCAAGCCTTTGCCTGCGGTGTGCAAGGCCGCAGGTCTGCAAATAATTGTTTAGTGTGCCCATGTGCAATTTTTTAATCTTAAACTGCTTCACGTTGCGAGAGTAATTTAAGTTGGTATAAGGTTTTTTATTATAAGAAATAAACAAACTGAGACTTACAGAATACCAGCGTAAAATAGCAGATTAATGCTGCTGTGTTTCGTATCGTAAGTTTAGAGAACCGAAGACCCTTTTTTACTGGAAACGAGACGTTCCATCTTCGTCTTCACGGGTGGCAACGCATCTGCATTTTGATTCGTAATCGAAGATAGATGTAAGATGTCTATTGGCTACAGCAACCACTTACCGTCAGGTGGACTGTGTGCTCGTTTGCCGCCCTTATTTTATAAAAAAGTTTATAATTCAATTTATTGTTCAAAATATACAATATCAATTTGAATATGAGTGACAGATCATTTATCTTAGCCAAATATCAATTTGAATCAACCATTTCTTACATTTTTCAATTAAACTACCTAAAACCTTGTTTTTGAGAATTTTTCTTATTATGTTATTAAAATGTCAAGCAACCAATAATACACCTGATGGTAAGTAGATACCAACAATGTTTTTAGAGTTTGTTGTCTGCAAAGAATACAATTACAAACCCATAAATGATGCGCTGTCGCTGTCATACGCACGTAGTACTCGTGGAGGAACCGCAATGCAACCTATTATGGCTATAGAACGAATGGATCGCCTTGAAGGCTTTAGTGAAAAAAACTTTTATTTGTGAACGTGATGTAAAAGTAGCGAATGTCAATATTTATAAGAGAAGATTATTTGAATTTATTTATAGAAATAATATTATGAAATCGACGTAAAACCAAAAATGAGTGTACTATAAATGATGCATGTAATAGGCAGGTCGTCGTGTAGTGGCGGCTTAAAAGAATCCAATATACCCATGTCATCCCGAATGGTGTCGTAAGAGACAATAGAGGAATTTTGTTGATAACATTTCAAAATAATAATAAAAAACTGAAACAAACCGTGGGAAATATCTCCAATGAGGAAATCTATAGAGGTAGATTTCGTAGAAGCTTACGATAATCTGTTATGATGATAATGATAAGTGGGAAGGACTGATGCAAGCTGATGAAATGATGGAGGGATTGTATAATAGATTCTTATTTAAACGTTTGTCCGTCACACCTTTTGAGGCTAGCGATTATTATATAAAACACAACCTGATAGCACATTACTTTGTAATAGAGTTGTATGTGTTGTTATTTTCGTTAAAAAATCAATTTGACTAAGTTGCAAACGCTTTCAAACCTATACATCTTGGTATACTCGTACTAATAACAGTATATTTTGATAAGTCTGGAGATCTGCTTTTAGAAATGACGTGTTTATTATATTTACAAGAATCTCTTGCTGAAATTTATAAGATTATACTTTATATATTTTCGTTGTACCCAAAAAACTTTATAAAATGTTTCCTTAAAAACATTATCTAGATACTTAAAATTTAATCCCAGTCGTTAGGGCTGTTTTCGAGAAACGAATTAAATATTGTAACTAATATATAATATTGTCTTTTATTAATTATTATAAAACTTTTTATATAGGTTTGATTATGTGTGATGTGATGATATGGATACTTTGTTGGATAAAAATTATTTCAACATTTTGCGACCAAAGCTTACGGTTACAGTATATATAGTACGCGCGAAGACAACATTTTATTAATCGATAGTAATTTATTTTTACCCACCTGTGAGGCCGCGTGGGCTGGAATACTACAGAACAAAAATGATTGAAAAGATCTGACCTTTCATCTATGTTCTTACAGTAAGTCTTCTAGAAGATGATTTTTGTGGCGAAATTACAAATTATACTGCGCGGACAAGTCAAACTTGTAGCTTTGTGCGTGAAAACACGAAAATATTTCTATAAATGAGATCCCGTTATACCGATTCAATTACTTGACAACATACGCTTACTAACAAGTCGTGTGAGGCTATTATTGCAAAGATAGAATTAAGGTTGTATTAAATAGGGTTGTTTGTCTGCCTTAAATCCATCTGGGTTGGTACCGCTTTTATATATCTTAGCCACTAACGAGCAACTCACCCACTCCGGTGTTTCGGTTCGATGAGTACGAAGACCAGTGTAAAAACGCTGAGCGTGAGGTATTTGAACTTATTCCTCAAGGGAACTCAAATGTAGCCTCCTTTTTTGAAATTGGCCGCAGGCATTCCAAGACTGTTACAACTACTTGCCATTATTTCAGCTGTTTGCTTATTTGGCATTCTAATAGTGTACAAAAATGTTAGAATTATAAGAAATAAAAATATAATTTTGAACTAAAACAATTAAAAAAAATCTCTTTGAACTACGGATTGGATAAGCTGAGATCAATCAAAGTTAAAAAAATCCGATTTTTTTAGCAGATTGTTCTATTCGGCTTCCGACGCTTAGTGATTGTCTAAGCTCTAAGCTAGTGTTGTTGATACATAAAGATACCCCACTTCTTGCATTTGCCGATTTTTTGTTGAAGTACTCACGCTGTTTATTATATAATATATTAATTGTATATAATATAATTTCTTCAATAAAAATGCGGCTTATGTGTATGACGTATTTATTCATCATTACTGACAGCATTTGCGGAACCAGCAAAATCGAGCTTATCGTCAGACATATCTGCCATTCATTGCAATATCTCTCTTTCGCGAGTCATCTCAAAACTGCAAACTGAAAAAAAAAGAAAATTAATAAAGTTAAAGACAAAAATAGGTAAAGTAAATATTTTACTAGAATGATACAAAAATACTAATAAAAGCAAATGACTAAATACGACTACAAACTTGGTAAAAACACAAAAATTAAAACTTCGCCAAAAATGTTACGCAAGTGGTCGCCAGCGTCAGAGAGAAGCGGCACACGCGAGCGCGTTGATGTTCTGGCCGCGACTAATTTGCGTAATCCGCGAGGAGTGAGGGAGCTAGAAAGAGCGCAAGTGCGCTCCAAAAATTCTAACACCTTTTTTTCAATTTGAAATTGTCTTAACCCACGGAGTGTACAAGCTTCATTGTGAATGTAGTCACTCTTACATAGGACGAACAGAAAGATTAAGAGACACATAGACAAACAAAACGATGCATAAAATTCCGCGTGAAAGTACATATAGCTGACGTGAAACATCGACGGTCTGGGAGGTCTGCAGCCTGTGAACATGTTCAAATTTATGCTAGTACATAATATTTGATAGACCATAAATCTTCACAAAATAAACACCGATTGATGGGTACCATCCATACCATCTGCTTGGGATCATATAATTAACAAAATAAATTCCAAACCCAAGCATACCACTGCTAGAATTCAAGTTACTGTAAGCTCGTTCTGCGTAGATCGGATCAAACATTAATATTCAAAAACTGACAGTAGCCGGGCTAATTGTGACATCGGTACGTTAAATATCTTAGTACCTCGTGACCACTGGTGCTGTAAAGCATCCGCAAAGTCGGTAATTAAAAATTAGTTTTAATAACTATAAAAATAGTTTTAATAAATGTATTCATAAATTAATAATGATTTAATAAATCCTTAGTATTCGCGTAAATACCTTAATATTATACCTTAAATACCTAATTACAATCGATTTTTCCGGACCGATACGACCTAGGGACATTCAAGAAAAGAGCTTACTCCTTTCTAAAGGGCCGGCAACGCACTTGCAATTCCCTTGGTGTTGCGGTTGTTCATGGGCGGCGGTAGTCACTTAACTTCAGGCGAACCGTATGCTCGTTTGCCCCCTCTTCTATATAAAAAAAATAAGAATACATTATGGAGAAAGTTGCAACTGACGTACTGACGAATGGAAAAACTGACACCGAGGTGACTATGTGTTCCGTTTCACTTTTTTCGCGCCGTAAACTAAAAAGTAGGAAATACAACCCAGAGGTTCTTACTCGCTGGAGATTTTAACGTGAACAACAACGTTAAACTGGTGCTTTCTGAGAACCATTCATTTTACTGTGGTGATGAAAACGTAAATAAAATAACGTTCTTTAATGTGTAACATTGTATGTAACTCTTGGGAATGCGTTCATACGTCTTGAAATGCAATTTGTAATAATATGTAATCGAAATGCTTTGATCAATTATAGTAGTATATAGATCTATTTATTGATCGAAGTCGAAATGAGAAGCATGTTGTTCCTTTCATTCGTATATCGTTTATGCTGTCGTTCAAAGAAGGATAAAATAAATACGGCATAAAATATTTCCTTTTACTACATTTCTACCTACTCGAGGCTTGTTTTTTTTTATAAAACTTTTATAACCATACTTCTCACGAGATGTTTAGTAATCGTGCATCTACACCACACCAGTGCGGTGGCGGTGTTAGAATATCCACTTACGTCCAGTAGGTGTCATAATGTAATATTATAATCTGTATACAATAATATCCCTATATATACCATAGTTGCCACGCTAAGCAGACGGGTTGGCACAACAGCAACAGTTTTTTAATTTTTTAGTTGCTTTTAGCAAGACGCTGCTGCACATCTCCTGGTTTGTTTCCCTGTGGCGCCTTTTACGACACCCATTGCACGATAATTATAGGGTAGTGGGTATTCTTGCACCGCCACTACGAAAAGAAAACGTATCTTTTGATTAGCTTATTTCCTTTATTTATAACTCTTACTAGCACCTTTTAAGTGAGAGTGAATTCATTTGGTGGTTTAATATGTATATGATACTGTAAAAGTTCGAACCACGGTAAAACCTAAGATTTACCAAGTCTTAATTAGTTCAGAGGAGGGGTTGTACAATGTACTCACGGACATTGTGTAACTCCTCCCCCCCTACGCTCACGGTCACATCTCTGCTCGCCACAGTCGCGACTACGACAGTTCTTTCATTAATTCTGTTTCTCTGTGTGTTTTTGTTGTCTAGAAGTATTTATAAGACAAAATGATTATATAAAGATTTTATGAAACGAGCTCGAGACCGGAGAGGCACTAACTTTATAATTTTTATCTCGATAGAGTAAATACGCATTGTGTTTAGAGGAAGGCTGCCAAGAAAATGAACAAAAAAATCGAACCATTCCTTACGAACGTATAAATTACGTTATGACATTTTAACCACAAGCGATTAAGGCGGGTAAAATTCAACCAGATATCGTAACAGTCAGAGGGCTTAAAATTCATCCAGGCAATGTTTGCTTGACCAATGAAAATGAGCAAAATGAGCATCGCAGCTTCAGCGATCCCCGGAGATAAGATTAGAATTTTAAGATCTGAAGATTTGGAGAATTTGTTGCACAAATAATGGCGCTAAAAATGTAATTGAACACGGAAAAGAAGATATTAATGTTGAGAAAGAGTTACAAAGGGCATTGCCCATTAACACTGTCAAGGGGTTATTACTGAGAAGATGAAAGGTAAGAACATAACCGATGTTTCTAATATGACCACTGCAGGTTAATGTCACTAAAGAATACGGTAATGATTTGGAAAAAGAAATGACGAAACAATTGCTTGAAATTATTGTAACTATGTATATACTCAGTAACAAAAAATATTGAATCTGTACTAGCGCTAAAAAAGAAAGCAAAATAGAAAAACAGAAAGAAAGAAAATAGAGTCTGGGAAAACGAGCTTTCTCAGACTCTATTTAGTAGTTTGCAGTTTAATATATAATGTAGTATTTGTAGTTTAATAAATTTCTACTTATACTATGTAATATTTATTCCCAAAACCAACATTTATCTATAGTTTTTAGTAAAACCTACAATGTACTAAACTCTAATGGTAAAGGTACGCAAAATCGTCGTATTTTATACCAAAGTTTACATTTTCCTGAGCATATTGGAAAATCCTAAGATTTAAAATTAAAACCTAAGACTTACCAAAATTCGGACTTTTACAATAACATATATATACAATATCTTCTATCATACTAACATTTGGTTACTCCTTCGTTCGCGTAGAGGTTTAACGAATTAATTTGGTGGTATGTTATTATTACGGTGTTGTTTTACAAAATCAGCCAGACTTGCAGAGAAGGTTCAGAATAAGCAATATAGGGAAATGGCGAAGAAAAATTATTTTAAAAATGTCTAACATTCTATCCTTTTTATATTTTAAATACAATGCAAAATGCATGGTAATGCATTATTTTAACTAATTTTAATGTAACGTGCAAAAACGTTGTTGCCCATAAATAACATTCAATTGGGAATAATTTCAAATAAAAGTAGAAGCCCTATTTACTCGTATTTTCAAAAACTGTTATAACGGTATATAATTATTCATAAATTCTTTGAAAAATAACCCTCTATAATACACTATACTCTATCATATTATCATTTGTTCACACCTTCGTCCGCGTGGAGGTCGGATGTATGTATATGTGTTTATATTGCTAGAAACCCATACTGATTGTCATTATTTCAAAAAGTTTCTGTCTACGATTACTTTCGCGTGGAGTTCAAACTGCTTGAGTCACTTGACACTCACTCACTGACAGACTGACTGTCATCACACGCTCAAAGTAAAAGTTCAAGTACTGAAGTAAAAATATAAGTACAAATATAAAACGCGATTAAATACCTAAAATAATTTTATTTAATACAAAAGGAAGAAAAAAAATCAATAAAGTAAGAGAGATCTGGCACAGGACCAACGACTTTACATGCTTTTCGAGGCACGAGGTGAGACGCCGCCAACTTTTAGACTCCGGGCAGCTACTCAGAATTTCTTGACGGAAAAACTCAATAAACTGTTTGTTTTTGGATTCGGGTTCGAACCCGGGACCTCATAATTCATCAGTCGCACTACTACAATCACAGGACCAACGAGGCAGTCACAACGGGAGGCCCCCTGAGCTACAACTGCCACAGCTCTGAAATGATGTTTTAACAAATAATTCATACATACATAATATATAAAATAGTTATGCAAACATCGGAAAACTATAAGATTTTACAAAATAACTCACGTTATGCATAAACTGTGAATTACAAATGCCGGAAGGGTTAAATTGCGTTCTATTTTTATCCGAACCTTGTTTATGTAGTAGATAAAACAGTAGAATGGTTGCATGAAATACTATCGACCCCGTCCTACTCGACGTTTGCTCTTCGTTTTCTGCGATGGGATGGAGGCATTCACCTTTCGCATGTAGGCCATTAGTACAAAGATAGGCTCGACATTGTAGTTCGTGCCTCCCCCAGCTCGCTTCGTTCCAGATAAGCCGGGAACGTTAAAACCCTCTCGAGGCTGTAGTTTGCGATATAATACAAAATCAACACATACAACAATGCTGTAAAATAAATGCGATACAGGAACCCTGTTCTATATCAATATAATAGATATAATTTTGTAAAGCTCAAAAATTAACGTTTAGGCTTAGACCTAAATAACGAGTTTGATATTTGAAAACGTCACCATTAAAAATTCTACTATTTCTTTTATAGAAGAGGAGGCAAACGAGCTTGCGGCTCACCTGCCGGTAAGACTACCGCCGTCCATGAACAACCGAAACACCAGGGGAATTAAAAAGCATCCAGGACTGGCCCATAGTTTTGGGCCATGAGGATAATCCGGGCAATGGGGGCATAACCCGAGGCCCGAATCCTGCAAGGCACTCGTGCCCTGTAGACGACACCACTGAGAAGGGGAATTGCAGATGCGTTGCCGGCCTTTTAGAAAGGAGTAATCTCTTTTCTTGAAGGTCACTAAGCCGTATCGGTCCGGAAAAGTAACCGGTGGTAAACAATTCCACAAAGAAGTTGTAAGAGGAAGAAAACTCCTAGTAAAATGTACAGTAGTGGACCGCCAGTCATACAGATGGTGAGTATGGTATCGGGAATTTTACGCGATGTGCGTTCGTGAAATTTGGCGGCTGGAACTAATCTGAACAATTCCTCAGAACTCTCACTCACTTCCCATGGTAGACACGATAAAAAACGCTCGTCCTCGATGCTCGATTATTCGAATCGCTCTGCGCTGGATGCGGTCAAGTAGAAGGAGCTGGTACTGCGGTGCCCCGGCCTAGAGATGAGAACCGTACTCCATGTGAGGCGGAACTTGCGCTTTGTAAAGTTACAAGCATGAAATACTGTTTCGCTCTGCTGAGCACGCCAAGCTTTTTAGAAGCCAATTTGGCCTTCCTCTCCAAGTGACCACGAAACTGCACACTATTCGATATGTTAACGCCGAGGGTTCTGATGCTAGCTGAGGCAGCAAGGGGAGTGCCTTCAAACTGAGGAGATACGACAAATAAATTCTTTTTAGCGGTTAACGCGCAATCTTGTGTATTCAGAGGATTGAATTGGACTAAATTTAGTCCCCCCCAAATCCGAGACTTTCTTAAGCAAAGACTCGACTTCAGACACAAGTTTGCCCCGGTACTCGGTGACGATTTCCCGAGAAATATTAGCACGGCCGGTGTATAAGGCTATAAGGCATCACCAGTGCTGTCGTCTGCATACTAATGAATTTTACCAGTTTGCAACACATCATTGATATGCAGAAGAAACAGCGTTGGTGATAGCACACAGCCTTGTAGAACACCAGCGTTAATAGGCTTGTAATCAGAGCATACACCGTCTACTACGACCTTGATGCTCCGATTTGCAAGAAAACTAGTGATCTAATCGCACAATTTGAGGGGGAAGCCCATAGGAAGGGAGCTTCGAAAGAAGCGTTTTGTGCCAGACCCGATCGACGGCCTTTACTTTGTCCAAATTAACGGCCCCTGCCTCCTTGCGTCCTTGGACTCTACTGCCTCCGCCTATCTATGAGTTAGGTAGACCAGAAGATCATCAGCTTATCGACCACGACGGAAACCATATTGGTGGTCACTGATCAGCTGGTGATCCTCAAGAGGTACCCCATAGCTGGCAGTTTACAATAGACTCGATTATTTTGGAGAACAAGGAGAACAAGAAGAACAAGAAGATACTTTTTAATGTTTAATAATGAGTTATCATCTAAATCATTGTTGTGTTGTGCCTGAATGCAGAAATACATAAGAACTCCGGGAAAGTTATGGATTCATGTGCCAAGTATTTAAAAGTTAGTAAACCAACCAAGTAGTCAAAACTGGCAAGAGAAAAGAGACTATTCTTCTTTGAAGATCATTTCGATATAAGTATGACTTTAATTTAACTATCGTTTAATACAAAACAAAACATGAGGTGAAGGGTATCGGAAGTCAAGCTATGTAATAAATTACGTGAGCTTAGATATTATAACTAATGATTGCCTATGATTGTAATTATAGATAAACTATGTCTTATCAAAATACTCTCTGACCTGGTATTGTTTTTTTGGAAACAAAAGTTGGTAATAGGTACTTACATTGATATTTTAACATTCCTCAACTCAGCAGAACAAAAATTGGGATTGCATGCAAAAGTTTTTGCCACCGTCAATTTATTTATCCCTGGTGTATTAGTACATTACGAATTCGTCTTCCATGATGCCTTTTCAACAAAATTCTGAATAAAACTCAATAATCGTAATGATAACTTGAAACCTTTCGAAATAATACAGCACCTTAGGTAGTTCTCTTAATCAGTGACACAAAACACTAATACACAGATCACTGACGTCACAGCAGTTTCTAATATGGCGGACAGCGTTTTGCAACGACGAAAAAAATTCTTAAAATTGAAATATAAAATTTATTATGCAATTTTATAAACTCTGTCTTCAATAGGTGGGTAGGCTTGTAAAAAGTGACTGGACATCAAAACTGACCGTGGTTTCATTGTCGTTCAAGAAGTAGGTCTTTTATCTAACTGACAAAATGGTATGAATCCTTTGCATGTGCTCTTGTGTGTCCTCTCAGTGGTGACAGTATTTGTGTGAGCCAATTTATATGTTAGTGAATCAATTTAGCTCACTTTGGGAAGTAGTAGAGCGTTCGATTTGTGTATTATGGCTAACCCATATAACCTCGGTGGTTTGGTATATGGTGGTATAAATAATACAACTATACAAACACTCCGAAAAATTAAATCTCGACGTAAATTCGATGAATTGTTCCTTGCTACACAATCAGCGTAGAAATTTCGCGAACACATATTCGTATGTTTGTTTGATAACCAATTCTGAAATCCGAAATCGTTAATCCATATCTTTCGTAAAACATCGTCAGATTATTTTTAATAATTGGCAACACTAGGTTATACTCTTTTTAAAAGCAAGTTTTTTTTAAAATAAAATTTGGTTTAAAGTCACCAAGTACTGCGTAATGTAGAATTTATTAGTATTTAATTAATACGAACGAAGTCTCTAAATATTGAAAGTCAAAATTATAAGTGTGTGTAAAACCTTGTTTTCTTTCATTGCGGCTGTTACAGCCTTAAATGTTACAACTACTTATTAGAAACATACTTTTGACTTTTATTTCTAACATGTTCTCACAACAATACCAAATATAATACCATAATAATACCTCACGAAAAGAGGAACTATTTTTACGATCTTTTGTTTGACCTCGAATTGTCAAATTTTCACATTTGTCAGAAAAAACATCGGTGACTTTTTCATACTAGTACCATAGTGTATGTATGCATAATTTTATAACAATACCGTTGCTAGGTGTATATAATAGGTCTGTGTTTTTAATTATTTTATAATTTGATATTTTTTCCTTTTTACTATTTTTAAGCAAGCTTTTAGGGACATCAAGTCAATATTTGCTAGTATTTGTTAATATTTCATTTTGCCTCCCAGAAATTGACGCAAAATTTCATTCAATAACTGAATAACGTGGCAAACACTCTTACAAATAGGCCTATTTTTTTTTAGGCATGTATGTATGTATTGGCATTTAGGCATGTATATATAACTATAAAATGTTCACTTATATTCAGACGTCTTAATAATCTTAAATTTTGCAGTCGTGTTGGGAATTGATGACGTTACAATTAATTTATGACTGTAATTTAATATTCTCATCATCACAGCTAACCAATGCGTGTTGTTGTAATGTATTTTTTATAACTCTTATTGTCTGATTTGTCTGACTAGATTTATAAAAATGGAACAATAATTGTTTAAAAAAATCTTACGCTTTTATTTTTCTTGCTGTAAAGAATGTCAACAACTTGGTTATCTTCAGAGCTATTTCGTTTTAAAAATATTTGGACTTTTAATGAAGAGTTTTTCCGCTGGATTATATTAAATTATAGCAGTAGTCAAAGTTCAGTACCTACTTAACTTTCAGGTAATTAGAATTGGTTTTGTAATGGGCTGACCTTAGATAATGAATATAACGAGATTACGCACAACAATCTTTGTTGTTTTTATCTATAATAAAACGGATGAAATGGAAGTCGCGCCGGCGTGGCTCAGTATACGTACGCTGATTAATGTCATTACTTTAAAATCTTAAGTTTGATTTCCTGTGGTAAAATTGTTATTAATACAATTTTTAGTTCTTATTTATCTCAGTGGTGAAGGACACCCGAGGGATGGAACATTTTTATCTGGTTAATGACAAAAAATCTAATTTTGTGGACATGCGAAATATGCCAACACGTATTAAAGTAGCGTAACTGTTACTAGCTTCGTTACCCTATCAGCAATGAGAGGGACCTCCTCCCTGTTGTGGCACACGTGTAGGCTGTTAGTATTAGTAGTGTACAAAATATTATTAAAATAACTACCGAAACCGGCTTCTGTACTTGAAGAAATTTAAAAAATATTCCGTCAGGAAATGTTTTCAATATACCTTTGAAGTAGTAATATTACAGAGAACATGGTTATTTTTGATTGGACGTTCACAATTAGCCTTACTGTTTATTAAATATGTTTGACACTGCAAATGTCGTAAAATTGGTTACCTATTTTGTTTAAAATGTTATGTAGATGCAAAATAATTGTACTTTCGATTTCGGATCCGGATTTGAGTTTCGGAAGCAGTGTCAAAAGATACTACACAAGTCATTTCTACTGTAGGAATGGCCATGTTCAACTGAACACTCCTGATGACAGGAGAGCTGTCCTGTGGTGAGAATTATATTTAAGCTGTTGTTACAAAGTACCGGTTATTTAACTAATAATATGTGCACTAAACCGTTGAATATAGGTACATGTGATTTTATTGATTCATTTTTTATTATACAAGTCTAAATTATCATATAAACAACAGCTTATTTAAATTTGTATTATTTATAGGCGAAGTTCGAACGTAAACGATATACGGATCTGAACGTTATTAAAATGCTTTCATTGAATTATTTAAAGCATTTTGTGTTGTAAAATCATGTGTGTATTAATTATTCTGTAGCGATGTTTCGCTGCACGGCTGGCTTCATCGCGTTATGGATCTGTCGGAGGAAACAAAATCTTTCTGGTCATTCATATTCCGTGGGTGTCGAACCCACCAACTGGAATGGAATGATGGATTTTCTCACAACTCTACTTACGGCAAAATGTTTGGCAAATTGTTAACTTTATTTTAACTGCATAGAGGCAACATACACACATGATTGTTTTCTTCTGCACATTCAAAACACCGAACGATGTAAGTTTTATTTTATAATAACTTTAAAAACTGTATACCTTCATAATTTTTGGAAAGAAAGTTTTTAAATCTTTCATAATTTAAATTTGAATAAAATCTTATTCCTTTTATAACTTGATTTTAATAAATGTATAAATCTGCACATGAAGCTGTCAAAATTGTTAGGTTGGTAAGGTTGAATTCACCCTCCCACTTCACTGCCCACCTCTCCGTTTGTACCAGTACATCCATTCTGCACTCCCGTAACGTCTGCTCTGTTACTCAGTTTTTGACAGCCTCGTTGGTCATGTTGGTCTTAAGCGTGACTGCTGATCTTAATGTTCCAGATTGGAATCCCATGTCAGGCCAAAAATCAGTTATTAGGTATTTCTGTCAAGAAATTCTCTGAAGCAGCCCGAAGTTAGAAAGTTGGCGAAGTTTCTACCCCGTGCCTCGCCTGTTTTCTCTCTGAAAATGCCATATCTCATGTCGCATTACTATCCCTTTATACTTTTGGGGGTGAGGTAATAGAGCGTAAACCTGCGCTTGCGCCATACACTTAAGCACTATAATACCTACTGTCTAATTTCGAATAACGTAACTTTTGTGTCGTCGGATATATTAAAGGAGGTTCAATCAATACTCTATTCTAATTATTCAAAATATGTAGTTTAGCTAGACCAGATCATTAAATTAAATAAGTGGCCAAACATCAATTTTTAAATATACAATTAACACATTTTTATAAAAAACTATTTGACTACATTTTATGTAGCGACAAGCAAGCGATGTATAATCTAGTTAAAATAATTTTGACAGATTTTTAAATGGGGCGCTACCACCCTCCAGTGAGCGCTGTAGTCTTCCATGGGGACGATAGTGGAGACGGTCGGTCCTAGGTTACGCAAAATGTTTATAAAATATTGTTTAGAAGTAATTGTATTGTTCGCGCCGAGTGAGAACCGTTTTCTATATATAATAATTTTGTACGGATTGCATTCCTCTAGAGGGCGCAGGGGATCGAGTGGGACGTTTTAGCCTGCGCCGGCGCGCCGTTCAGTTGGTTGGTTTGCTGCTACCAAACGCATAGTCGCGTCGCGAGAATTTGAACCGCAAAATCTCGAGTTAAACCGAACCTCGCAAAATCTCGAGTTTAACCGTTTGTTACCAATTTGTGTCGAGGATGGTTTAGGCGGCATTTTAATATCGAACTAAGTAATTACAACAGTAATTGGCATTGAGGTGTAACTTACGTGGCATTCTGTATAGTATGAAGTGCATTCGCTTATTCGAGTGAACTCTAAACCTTGACT